>CM026301.1:3200109-3322077 GCA_014851415.1 Cnaphalocrocis medinalis | reverse complement strand
TAATGTCACTGATCAATCAATGGTACGAAATACTATGTTATGTGTATCACAGGTAGCCTAATATACTTTCTTAATTATACTTACTTATTGTGCTGACTCAGTAATTTGCAGTAAAACGGCAATCAAGACGAAAACCGGTATTTTGGGGCATCCTCGCCCACCATTTAAGTCAAATAAATTTTTACCTTCATCTTTATCGAAAAGGTTGGTACACCAACGCCTAAAACGAATTGGCCGTTACGCCGCGCTGGCGGCCTTCATGCAGCACTAAGCACTAGTTTTTAGAAGAGATTTTTCCATTCTTACCGTCATTTGTCGTCTACAGGTGTTATCTTGCCTACTGAAATTACTTTTCTCGCGATTAAGTATATTATTTAATTATTTTATGTTCATTTTCTGTTTCCTTGTTTTCTATAATTCTTGTATCTTGTAAATATACTTAGTACACCTACTACCTACCTTGTTGATAACTTATTATCGCCTTACTAACTTCCTCTCTTACACTTTTATAAATCTCCCTTCGCAAGGCAACCATACACTTATGCGTCCTGTTAGGTATAGGCTATGCAATACATTTTAGCGGTCACACTCTTAACTATCGACACTTGGACATCCCTCCGACCGATTTCGTCTAGTAAAGTTAATACAGAAATCCCTTCAAGTCTTCCCGGGTTCGAATAAAATTTATAGTCCCGTTTAATTTGCAGTCAACGAAATTAGAATTAGACGAATTCGCTCAGTTGAGGAGGTTGAAACCATATTTTAATGTCGGAATTTACTCATTTTCATGTGAACTGCCCATTACATAGAAGAACAAATCTACGTTGCTTTTGTAGACACATGTGAGGCCTTCCAGCATTATGATTTCCGCATTCGCCCTGAAACATTATAATTTGGACTTGTTTATAAAATTGTAGAATCTGCTTGTTGGGACATTATAAACATTTTAACAATAAATGGCTCTGTGCATCAATTACATTGCGCAAGTGTTTTGCTTATGCCTAAGAGAGTTGACACTGTTTAAAGATCCTAGGTAACTTCTATTAGTATTGTTGTTCATATTGCATTTAGTTCAAACTTCAATGTATTCAATTTATTTTTTATTGTAGTTACAATAAGAGTAGGAAAACATTTATTGACCACAACTCATTTACACAGACAATAAGTTCATTGTCAAAATTCTAACAAGATATTAAAAGCAAATTGAGATTTTAATTATCTATACTATTTAAATATATATAAAGAGATAACTTCAATAGACAACAAAAAGGCTTATAGGTAAACCGAAAACACGAAACACTTGCGCGTTGTAATTATACACAGCGCCATCTATTGGTTCATTTCGGAATTCCAGTCCGGAAGCGAAGTGAGGGCAAGCCACTAGTATTTAATATAAAAGTACCTGTGTGTCTTGTTAAATAGATTCTTCTCAAACGCTTTCTGTTCTTTGGTGGTTGTCATAATGTTCTTGTCGTAATACTTCGCCAGGATTCTGTTGCCCTCGTTGTCTAGGATACACATACCTTTGACAATGTATAGGGTAGGCTCCTGGAAAAGATAGATTGAACACGTACAGTGAAGCGAAAGAGTTTTAGTAGGAAAAGTAGTAAAAAAGAATCTACCTCTCAAATAGATTAAATGATCACAAAGAAAAAATTTTAGAGATAAAAAATAGCACTACGCTGAAAAGTCCAGATATAATTTGCGGCATGTAAGGAAGACCTTGAGTGCGAGAAACCAATTTTAGTAGAAAGTCTTCTATTTTACAAGTGTGCAAACTAACGGTCATCGCTATTATTAGATGCCGCGGACTATAAGGCAAAACAGTCATGCTTTTTCGGAGCATATCCTGCCAAATAGCATACAATTTAGTGCACAAGTTTTTATAATGTTCAATATTTTCTTGTGGTGATAAAATGTTGGTTTTAGCTCCATCCCGTTTCCTGCTATAGGTAAATCGATGAATAAGCCTTCAGGAGGTATACTTAGCCTTACATTGTTGAATAAGTACGCAAAAATTCGGCTTTTTATTCCTCTTACCTGAACCGTGTAGGTAATCTTTTGGACGCCTTTAAACCCATGTAAGCGTTAACTTAAAAGAAAGATTAAGGTCATATTCTATCGGCTTGTCGATGAACAGTTGAAATGTTCACTAAAAATCACCAATATTGTGGGAGAAACGATGCATCGCGGATATTTGTAACCAAACATCTTCACATTGTATTAAATGCAACATACGGTTAAAATAGGCAATAAAATGCTACTCACAAATAATGCGCCATCCATAGTGTTTGTGTGGACCATTTTTGGAATGTTTATATGTTATTTTTTATTAAATTTTTCAAGAAAACATGCAGTTTTTGAATCAAAATGACGAAAGTTGACGTGTTATGGATTGACGTTCATGACATTGACAGCTGTCAACAGGCATAGACTATAGAATGAAATGTGTTTTCATTTTCTTTATTTTTTCTTAAATACCGTTATAATATTTAACTAATAAAAATAACACAGTTGTTCTTATAACGTATCCAATAACGTAACGGAATTGTTCTTAAACAAAACACCTTGGTAAAGTTTGGGTAAATAAAATAAAAATTGAACAGAGTAGGTACCTAACGTACATTCCTGTAGGTATCAAAATGTTTTCCATGGTTAAAGCAATTCACTTACAAGGACAATAATACAACACAGCAAAACATTTTTTTTTTCATATCGTTTTGAAAGGAAGTCATCATTTTAAGATTCCGTAATCCTTTCAATGTAAAGTTTGCGGAATAAATGTGGAATGGGTGATCGGTAGATGCATGATATGGAACGTGTAAGAGAACGATGTTTGAATTAGGATGACGTGTGAGAGTGAGAGAGAAGACGGATGGCGGAAAGACGTAAAGATGTGAAGACGATAAGAAGCTTAGAAGAAGATTATTATTTTAAATACAAGAAGTTATATCCAAAGCTGGTTTCCTTGCCCCACCATCCTACATTTTTGGGGGCTCGTCCGGGATGCACCTAGACCATCCCGAGGCGATAACAAAGAAGTAAAGGCGTAATAATAAAGATGACGACGATGTAAAAAAAAGACGATCGGATTTGATGAAGACGGAAAGATGAACAATAATAACACGATGATGGGCGATGATAGCGCTCAGCATGCGCTGTTCCATGTGAGCTGTCGGCGGTTCAGCGGACATGGAAATATACGAAAATGGCTACGACAACTGGAGGTGTGCGGGTCCAAGGAAGGTTGGTCAGATCGGCGCCAAATGTTGATTACAAAACGCGCTTTGACGGGAGTTGCGGCGATGGTGGCTCGCTGTGAAGATTTTGATAGCTATGAAGACTTGAAGATGATATTGATCGATGAGTTTGGTGATGTTGTGTATGAAGATGAGACAGTATACGAGAGTGATAGGTGCGGATTTTACGATGAATGTGAGTACACGGAAGATGATATGAGTGAGTGTTGTGT
This sequence comes from Cnaphalocrocis medinalis, assembly GCA_014851415.1. Lineage (NCBI taxonomy): Eukaryota > Metazoa > Arthropoda > Insecta > Lepidoptera > Crambidae > Cnaphalocrocis > Cnaphalocrocis medinalis. The sequence goes on along the minus strand of CM026301.1, from coordinate 3,318,605 downwards.
AAGCGGCGAAGATGTGAATGTTGACGAATGTTTAATCGAGCGGCCAGAGGTATCCAAGATCGAAGAGCAGAAGTTTTGTGAAGAGACGGTGGACATCATAATTGTGGAAATCAACCAGCAAGAGGAGTTATGCATCCAACAAAATCATCATCAGGAGGACTGTGAGGAGGACGTTGTGATGACTAATGACATCTGTGACGGAGCGTTGTTACCCGATGACAATGACAGCAATGATGGCCAAAGAAAGAAAAATAATGACAAAGGAGTTTGGAGTCAAAATTTGGAATATATCGGAAATATCAGGAACGGAAAACAAGATGTTATGCGAAATGGGATCAATGAGGAGAAGATCACAGAGAAGATGCTAAGAAAGAGAAGAGTTCCCATTGATCGTTGGCGTGGAGTTAAATTCAAGCAGTCGGCGGTAAAAGATGAAATGCTCTGGAATTTTAAACGGAGGAAGAAATTTTTTGATGTGTATTTTTTATAGTGGTGTTTTTATTAAGATGTTTTTTATGTTGTTTTTATAAGTTGTAAATAGTTTTTAAGGTGTATGGAAGATGTATGAGAGCAGTATGAGGGCATACTGAATGCAGAATGGCCGAGTGTGGAATGGGTGATCGGTAGATGCATGATATGGAACGTGTAAGAGAACGATGTTTGAATTAGGATGACGTGTGAGAGTGAGAGAGAAGACGGATGGCCGCGAAAGACGTAAAGATGTGAAGACGATAAGAAAGCTTAGAGAAGATATTATTTTAAATACAGAGAAGTTATATCCAAAGCTGGTTTCCTTGCCCCACCATCCTACATAAATAATATAAATTATCTTTCTAAATTAATAATATAATCATTTATTTATTCAATGTAAAGTTTGCGGAATAATAATATAAATTATCTTTCTAAATTAATAATATAATCATTTTATCAATTATAATTACACTTATTATGATCGAGTTTGTAAGAAAAGAAAGCTTTGCCTATACTTTACTACACTTTGCTAAAACTTAACCACCCCCATTCCTCTTTCGCGCATTATAAAATATCTTTCAGCGACATATCGAATGCTACGAGGATCAAAGCGACGCATCAGAAGTGCTGGAACAAACGCGCGCGGTGCATAAACAGATCCGAGGTGTTATGGCACTCTCTTACACCGTACTGTGGGCAAAGTCTGTGATAAAGCATAGTTTTACGCAAATCTTTGGACTAAGAAACTTTAGAAGGTGTAAGTATCTGTGGAACAGAATCAATCACATTGATTAATTTCATGCATCATGACTCTGCGTTAACTTTTTGACTCTTAGCCAAAAAGTTAAAAAGCTTAGCTTCGATAATATTAACTGAAAAAATATATTTTAATAATATCTTAACTATTGTGTAACCTTACCTATAACAAATAATAAAATAATACAGTTAAAAAGAAATAAAAAACGTTACAAACAAAAAAATGAGAAAATAATTTTAAACATTTTCTTGTAAATTATTCAAACTGTGTTATGTGCAATAGCACCATCTATCGTATAATGTATAAAACATTGATTTCCTTTACGTGTTTCAAAAGTTTTTCGCCTGGTAGCGCTAATGCACGTACTATTTCCTTAACAGAGTAATCACGAGATGTCGCTAATAAGCTTGATCGTTCTAGTATCGTTATCAATGCATAGATGGCGTTAGTTGTCTTGCTAGTTCTTTAAGAAATAAATAGATGGCGTTAGATGTCTTGCTAGTTCTTTAAGAAATAAATAGATGGCGTTAGTTGTCTTACTAGTTCTTTAATAAATGACTAGATGGCGTTATTTATGAATTAATTCTTCGGCACTTTTTTCAAACAAAATTTTTACTTTGGTTTTACGATTTTTTAACAAAAAATCTTGATTTTATCGGTGTGTAAGGCATCCAGTATAAAGGCATGCGCCGCTAAGTGCATCCAGGAGCGCAGCGATGCAATCTGCTCGCTGTGTTACTGTATTTATGGAGCACGATGCGTTTTTACCAATCTGGGCCTCACAAAGGACTCTTTTGGTGTGAATTTTTTGATTTCGGCAGAGTTGAGCGTTGGTGGGACAATTTTCGCACTATGGAATATCAGTCTTGGTCAACTAAAACAATATTAACTTCGTAACGCCCAGACAGCAGACACAATGGAAAATCAATTGTTTTGTGCCTTTTAAAAGGCTTTTGGGTCTTACGACTTTTGGGTCTACCGTCCGGTCCTGATTCTAAATTGTACAGTGAGATTACTTTCGCTGCAGAAATGGCGGAGAACGAGCCAGGACAGACAGACGGACAGACAGACATGGCGAAACTATAAGGGTTCCTAGTAGACTACGGAACCCTAAAAAATTAGTGTCAGTTCTAAGTAGGAATGGGAAATCTATAACCTACAATATATTTTCTTACCATTTGGCTATGAAGCCATAAAAAGCGTGCGAAAGGCATCGAATTTTCAAAGATTTACTCAGTTGAAAATGCTTTGAACCATCAAGAGGCCTCATGACCCATCCCAGTTTTAATTTGATACAACTTCGCATCTAACCTCAATTTCATCGCGGCCGAGCCCCATAGCTCCGTGCAGTAAAAAAATATGAAAATACTCCATTTTTTCCTCCATTTTGACCCCAATAATTATTGCTGCCACAGCGTATTGATCTACAGTAGCTATGCCTATTTAGAGGTAGGTACACTTATGGGTCATCTACCTATCTATCTTATATACTATTTATAAAGAGATAACTTCTATAGACAACGACAAGGCTTATAGGTAAACCGAAAACACGAAACGCTTGCGCGATGTAATTGGACACAGCGCCATCTATTGGTTCATTTCTGAATTACGGTCCCGAAGCGAAGTAAGGGCGGGCCACTAGTCTATAATATTACATAAGCCCTCGCATTGTCACATTAAAGTCTTTATGCGAATTTATAAAAGTCAGAACATGATATTATTATGTTTGAGTTTTGGAAATTATGTATGTTTAAGTTAAACATATTATTTTATTATGTTCGACTGGCCGGATGGCGCATTTGGTGGTGGTGAACCTGCCTCATTCGCCAAAGGTCGTGGGTTTGATCCCCGCCCTGGACAAATATTCGTGTGATGAACACTTTTTTCAGTGTTTATGTATGAATTTAAATCTCCAAACTTACTAACTAATATTATAAATGGAAAAGTGTGTCTATCTATCTGTCTGTCGGTATTTTTGTCTTTCTTACGGCAAAACGGAGTGTCGAATTAACGTGATTTTTTAAGTGGAGATAGTTGAACGGATGGAGAATTTGAGAGTAACATCTTAGGCTACTTTTTGCCCCTTTCTAACCCCCCATTTTAGGGAAGTGGGAACACGAGGGAATCCGCGGGCAAAAGCTAGTTGCATATGAATATAATCTCGGTGGTCTAAGGGATGTAAATGTTCACAGATACACCTAACGTCTTGTTACTGCCTATATTTGTACTGTGCCCCTGGTAAATACTTGCCGTTATAAAATAACTGAGTCTAGGGGCGCATTATGAGAGAACGCGTTTCGCCCCTAGGTGGCAGTAGGGTGGCATCTTCGCCCCCATAAACTAGGACAATCCCTTTTTTTAAATGATAGGAAACAAACAGTTATACGTAGGTACTCGTATTGTCGGGGGTTTCAAACATGTGGCAAATAGGTGGCAGTAAATGATAGGTGGCAGACGAACAGACAGATCACCTGATGGTGAACGTTTGCCGCCTCCACATGGATAGCCGAAACACCAGTGGAGTTATAAGTGCGCTGCAAACAATTTCAACCTAGTCTCTATCTCTGGATTGGGCCTCCGGTTCCCTCACTCCGCGTAATAGCGCAGGCGCTGCTTCACGCTAGTGTTCTTTGAGGCCGTGGTATCATTCAGTAGCGGCGTAAGTGGGGCACCAGGGGCAGTATAGGCTACGCCGCCACTGGTATCACCCCAATCGAGTTGCCTATTCATGCCGAATCGTGGCTCTCCCACGGTCACGGTTTCTATGTGGTTTTTTTTATACAGGGTGTCAATTTATCCCGACAAACAAAGTTACCATGGCCACCCATCATCAGTTGAAGAGGCCACGCACACGAGTGCATCAGCACGCACTTTCATAGAGAACGTTTCCATTAACACACGGGACTATTGACGGTAGGTATAGTTTTTCAGTTGTTAGAAACGCCAGGTCAATGCACTCAATTTATTTCTTTATAAACCATAGATTATGTAACACAAGTTGTCATTGTGATATACATACATACATAACAATTCCTATCCCTAGTTGAGTAATAATGACTACCTACTACTTAAAAACTTCTTATAATCGACCCTGGGATGCCGGCGCAGTCTAGGGGAAGGTGCCGCTACCGTAACTTCAGACGCTGGGGGTATATCTGCATCCGCGGCATTGGAACCGCCATCTGTCGACGCAGCCGTAATCGAACTCGCAGCCTTGTCTTCATCTTCGTATTGGAACTGCTCTCTCTGACGTCGCACGACCGCAGTCGAATCTGAAGCTTCAGTATCTGAATACATAACAGAGTATGTTTTGTATTTTTCGATCGATCTAGCTGGGGTTTGTGGTCACCAATCCGCATTAGGCAAGCGTGGTGATTAAGCCTAATCCCATCATAGTAGCGATGACTTGATTTCTATGATGGAGGCCTTTGCCCTGCAGTGGGACAGTATCGGCTGATACTTTACTTTGCTCTACCTCTGCCATCAGTCGGGCTAACATGCGCGCCGCGAGATAATTTATTGACACTCGTATTGTGTCGGCGCAAGTTGCTTCTTGCTGATCTGACTGAGCGATGAGCGGGTTAGAAGGATGCGCTCTCGCGAACGAGAGTCAACAAAGACGCGGTACGCATGTCCGTCTGTTCGTCTGCCCCTATCATAAAAAGACTGACGTGGACCAACGGACACAGGCCCTCCCATTCTTAATGAGCCCTTACGCACCCCATACGCACCACACACACACACAATTCCTGAAACTTCAGCGACTATTTCAGGCTGTACGCACTCGCTCCGTCAAAGCGTGTTGACATTCCGGTTTTAGGGTACCGCGGGTGAAAAGCTATTGCTTGAAATCCATTTTTTGCATCAGTTTAAAACTAAGTTACTTTTTCTTTCTATGATGAAGGCCTTTGCCCTGTAGTGGGACAGTAATAAAGGCTGATTACTTTACTTTGCTTTTACATTTACATATTAAAAAAAAAAACAAAATCTCTTTATTCAATTTAAGTCCTTTACAGAACATTTATGAATGTCAAATTTTATAATTACTGCTGATTCGGAATGTCAATTCTGACGAGAAGAATCAGCAAGAACTCAGTAGAAATTAATCTTTTTCAAATTTGTTATCATAAAATTTTTAAAGAATTAAATAAAATTTAAATTTCATAATATATAACACTGTGTACGTGAACAGTTAATCATTTCCACAAATTCTTGTCATTTAGGTATTCTTCAATTGTATAATAGGCATTTGCCATCAAATAAGATTTAACTTGAGATTTAAATTTATGTATGGGTAAATCAACAAGGGTTTGTGTTCATTTGTTAAAAAATTTAATGCTCATTCCGACAAATGAATTACTATATATACTATTATTGATTTGGACACCACTACATATACATGAACTTCTTTCGTTTTAAATATTGCACCGCATAACCCTCCTCTACTATCAACTTTCCATCGCCTGAAGGTTTTCTACCGAAATAGTAGGTAGTAATAGTTTTTTATGATATATGTAGGTGGCAGACGAGCCGATAGATCACCTGATGGTAAGCGATTACCGCCGCCCATGGACACCTGGTCTGCAACATCAGTACACACAATACTTAATCTGTAATGCTGTGTTGCTGTTATCTATCGTAGGTCTTGGTGATCCGTCTGCTCGTCTAACACCTATCACATAAAAAAAGCTTTGATATTTGGTGCAATGAAGTATGTATCTAAAATTCTAGGAATAAAGTTGCCTACGGAACCTTCTAGTTTCCCCCGTTCGTCCTTACCTGTCTATGTCAAACAAGAGACCACAGGCCGGTAATGCAAGTTTGTAATTAAAAGGGGAGAAATAATTAATAACACGCAGAATGTCCGCATTCAATGCAATGCTAAATGAGCGTGCAGTCAGAGTGTTACATATTCACTTTAACTACAAGAAATAGTTGGTATAATAAACTGCGATGCAGGGCAAAAGCCTTCATCGTAGAAATCAAGTCATCGCTACTATGATGGGGTTAGGCTTAATCACCACGCTTGCCTAATGCGGATTGGTGATCACAAACCCGAGCTATGTTCGAACAATTCGAAACATAGTTTTTGCTCGACCCAGTAATCGAACATGTCGGCCCTGCACTTTTTAAGACTAGTGCTAGTGTAGTTTAGATTAGCTATTAGCCTTGTAGTTTTTTATACAATTTACCTCTTTGTAAATAATAGAAGAAGATAAGTACAGATTTTATGTCATCTCACTCGAGTGTGCAATGTCCCCAAAATGCTGGCAGCATTATCTCTTTGGATAGCGATGGAATTCAAGCGAAGTAGCTGCCAGCCTTTGGGTCTCCCGTGACTTCAACTAAGCGCTTAGCTAAGTCTCTTAAGAAAGAGAGAGCATGAATACTTAAATATAAAATTATAAAATACTTAAAGGGGACTTTTAATCTGCCGAGAGTCCGCGCAAGTCTTTTTCGACCTCATCCTTCCAGCGATATCTCGGACGGCCGACTGGCCTTCTGCCATTAGGCTTCATACGCTCGCTTTACCGCACGATCGTCTCCCATTCTTTCTAGGTGGCCGAGCCAGCGAAGTCGATGCGCTTTAGTCTCGCCAATGATGTTGGGCTCGCCCACCTGGTCTCGGCAGATGACTGGCAGGAGGTGGCACAGGATCGACCAAGATGGAGGCTCTTATTATCGGAGGCCAAGACTCACTATGGGTCGGTGCGCCAACCTAGTTAGTTAGACTTTTAATTCCATCACCCATGCTTCCCTTGGGAAAACCTATCAGATAATTTTTATGACCTTCGTGTTTTAGACGCATAATGTTAACATGTAAATTGATAAGCGGCAGCCGTTTTTTGAAAGCACGACCTTTGGTTAGTGGTGTCCATAGGTCTTGGTATTGAAACTTTGCAAGACCAACTTTGAAAGAGAATTCGTGTCGTCGATGTTGGCACGCGAGTGTGTGAGCTAAAGTGGAGATGGGCAGGACACCTGGCAAGGCGCAAGGATGATATCCTAACTAAGTAATATTATAAATGCGAAAGTAACTCTGTCTGGGTGTCTGGTACTCTTTCACGCCAAAACTACTGAACGGATTTAAATAAAATTTGGTATACAGATGATCTAGACTCTGAGAAAGAACATAGGCTACTTTTTATTGCGAAATGGGGGTTATAAGGGGTTAAAAGGGGGGTAAAAAGTAACTTTTCCACGCGGACGAAGTCGCGGGCGGCCGCTAATAGAAGAAGATAAGTATAGATTTTATGTCATCTTACTCGTTTGTGTAATATCTCCAAAATGCTGGCAGCATTACCTCGTTGGATAGTGATGGAATTCAAGCGAAGTAGCTGCCAGCCTTTGGGTCTCCCGTGACTTCAACTAAGCGCTTAGCTAAGTCTCTTAAGAAAGAGAGAGCATGAATACTTAAATATAAAATTATAAAATACTTAAAGGGGACTTTTAATCTGCCGCGAGTCCGCGCAAGTCTTTTTCGACCTCATCCTTCCAGCGATATCTCGGACGGCCGATTGGCCTTCTGCCATTAGGCTTCATACGCTCGCTTTACCGCACGATCGTCTCCCATTCTTCTAGGTGGCCGAGCCAAGCGAAGTCGATGCGCCTTTAGTCTCGCCAATGATGTTGGGCTCGCCCACCTGGTCTCGGCAGATGACTGGCAGGAGGTGGCGCAGGATCGACCAAGATGGAGGCTCTTATTATCGGAGGCCAAGACTCACTATGGGTCGGTGCGCCAACCTAGTTAGTTAGTCCCATGCTTCCCTTGGGAAAACCTATCAGATAATTTTTATGACCTTCGTGTTTCAGACGCATAATGTTAACATGTAAATTGATAAGCCGCAGCAGTTTTTTGAAAGCACAACCTTTGGTTAGTGGTGACCAGAATCGGTCTTGGTATTGAACCTTTGCAAGACCAACTTTGAAAGAGAACTAGGGTCGTCGATGTTGGCACGCGAGTGTGTGAGCTAAAGTGGAGATGGGCAGGACACCTGGCAAGGCGCAAGGATGATAGGTGGACTATAAAGCTTATCGAATGGCAGCCAAGATTGGGGCGACGTCCTCTGGGTAGACCACCTGCCCGTTGGTCTGATGATATTGTAATGGTAGTAGACTCTAGACCGGATCCAGCGGAGAGCGTCTCGAATCGTCGAATGCCGGGATATAACTAGTCGGCTTGACCCCTTGGCGCTGCGGAGAGATGTTGCGTCTTTGTGCATTCTCTATCGCTTATACCATGGGGAGTGCTCCGAGGAATTGTTCGGTTTGATTCCTGCCGCCTTGTTCCGACATCGTCCCACGCGACAGCAGTTCCATCCATGTCATCTGGATGGCTGGCAGTCCACTACTGTGCGCTTTGCCAGAACTTTCTGCCGCGTACGACGCAAATATGGAACGAACTGCCACCTGCGGTATTTCCGGACCACTACGACCTACAAACCTTCAAGAAAAGGGCATATCTTTCTCTAAAAGGCCGGCAGCGCACCTGTGAAGCCCCTGGAGTTGCAGGTGTTCATGGGCGACGGTAATCGCTTAACATCAGGTGATACGTCTGCTTGTCTGCCCCCTATCCTATAAAAAAAGTGGGGAAACAATGCCGGGCTCTCCTCCGGGAGGGACCGGAGGCATACCGACTAAACCCCAGCGACGCTCCCGTCATCGCCAGAGTGGGGAGGAGACATGAGGACGGGTTGAAGAACCTTACTTCACGTCCCTCCCTAGATCGGTCTTAACTAGCCTTAATCTTGCATTGGGGCATAACTAGTCCGTTTATCGGGAAAATTGTTTTTAATTATACACTTAATATAGAGGGGTGAAAACACCACCTTATATTGTCGCCTGTGCGACGGAATTTTATTCAAATTACGTATTACCATGTAATGGGGAAACGTTTTTCAATGGTTTTCAGTCTAAGCTTGAGTAGTCAATTAATAAATATGATAAAAAAAAATGACCACTAAACATAACACGAATGAGATGACGCAATTTGTTCCATTCATCAGCAACCCACACTCGTCCACAGCTGGACATAGGTCTCCCCTAATGCACGCCACCGCTCCCGATTTTCGGCCACTCTCATCCAGCTCACTCCAGCCAGCCTTCGAATGTCATCATCCCGTCTTGTAGCAGGGCGTCCAACACTACGCTTACCGAGTCGCGGTCTCCACTCAAGGACTTTACGGCTCCAACGGTTGTCAGTTCTTGTGAAAATTTGTAAATAATTAAAAATGCTACCCAAAGAAACTATTCCAGATGAAGTCACGGGTAACAGCTAGTCTATCTATAACTACTTATATGAGATTTTGTTCCAACTAAAAGCACCATTACACTAGATACTAAATACACGTTACTACATCCTGTGAAATTTTCCACCGCAGGATCTACAGGATGCTCCCGTTTTAATATTTTTAATGTACCTAATTACTCAGTGACACATTACGAAGTAGAGCGACGAGAGGAATGCGCTTGCGTCCAGAGCGAAGCGAGAGCGAGCGATATCTGTCAGAGAACAAAAGAGATGGCGCGTCATAGAAACTAAAAAAAAAACTATCTCTGCAAGGTAGACAGAGGATCTCTTTTCTTTTCTTTCTTTATAGGATAGGGGGCAGACGAGCAGACGGATCACCTGATGTTAAGCGATTACCGTCGCCCATGAACACCTGCAACACCAGGGGCTTCACAGGTGCGCTGCCTACGGTGGTGATCTAGTGACTTTCGCGGGTTTTTTTTATATTAAACGGGTTTGCACTTGACCTCATCTCACCTGACTGAGAGTGACAATGAGGTCTAAGATGCAGTTTGCTTTTCCAAGAAGAAGCCTATTCACTCTCGACTTAAAGACACACAAATTGTAGCTCTCTGGGAATGCAGAAGTCGGTAAGTTGTTCCATTCCTTAGCAGTTCGTAATAAGAAAGATATAGCAAAACGCCTAAGTACGAGCTGGTGGAACTTCCACAGTGTAAGGGTGGATTCTTTTATGTTCGAGCATGTATGACATAATGTGTGTGTATGAGACTGTACAAATTGAGCAGACCGCATGTATTTTCACGCCCTTCCTTTGGATTATAGCGTAGCTTACACTGCTAACGCGCCCTTACTCATACACCTGTAATATTCGAGTTTGTATGACTTTGTATGACACATCATACGCTTATAACATAGCATAGCTTGAACTATGATCGCGCCTTTACTCATACACGTATAATGTTCGAGTATGTATGACATGTATGAGTGTGTATGAGACGCACGCATTGAGCAGAACGCGTGAATTTTCACGCCCTACCTCGGGTTTTCGCGTTTTTTTTAATTACAACCCCGCGACGCTATTGTTAGCGCCCTGGGAGGGGGCTCTAGCATTAGGGCTGCCTCTGTTGACATTTATTATTTATTTAATGACTAACGATAAATAATACATACATAACTAACTAACTGCCTCACAGAAAACCGGCGTGAAGCAGCCCCTGTGCTGTGTTTCGCCGAGTGAGTGAGGGTACCGAAGGCCCACTTGGGGAGGAAGGGGATAAAAGGTTGGCAGCGCACTTGTAACTCTACTAGTGTTGCAGGTGTCCATGCGGCGGCATTGCTTACCATCAGGTGATCCGCCTGCTCGTCTGCTACCTATCATGTATAAAAAATAGAAACTATCTCTACAAGGTGACCGACGATCTAGTGAGGGTCGCGGGAGTCCCCTTGGATGCGGTGGCACAGGACCGATCTGTGTGGAAACTTTGGGGAGGCCTATGTCCAGCTGTGGACGTCTATTGGCTGAACTATATTATGTTGTACCTACTTACTCGATTTTTGAAATAACTAAATATTATATGCGAACTAACTGATAGATGCAAAGATGAACAACCCCCTTTTCGCAATAAAAAGTAGCCTAGGTATGTATTTTTTTAGGGTTTAGACCAATTTTTGAGTTTGTATGACTTGTATGACACAAGACACTCGTATAACATAGCGTAGCTTACACTGCTAACGCGCCTTACTCATACACCTGTAATATTCGAGTTTGTATGACTTTGTATGCCACATCACACGCTTATAACATAGCGTAGCTTACCCTGTGATCGCCCCTTTACTCATACACGTATAATGTTCGAGTATGTATGACATGTATGAGTGTGTATGAGACGCACGCATTGAGCAGAACGCGTGAATTTTCTCGCCCTACCTCGGGTTTTCGCGTTTTTTTTAATTACAACCCCGCGACGCTATTGTTAGCGCCCTGGGAGGGGGCTCTAGCATTAGGGCTGCCTCTGTTTACATTTATTATTTATTTAATGACTAACGATAAATAATACATACATAACTAACTAACTGCCTCACAGAAAACCGGCGTGAAGCAGCCCCTGTGCTGTGTTTCGCCGAGTGAGTGAGGGTACCGAAGGCCCACTTGGGGAGGAAGGGGATAAAAGGTTGGCAGCGCACTTGTAACTCTACTAGTGTTGCAGGTGTCCATGCGGCGGCATTGCTTACCATCAGGTGATCCGCCTGCTCGTCTGCTACCTATCATGTATAAAAAATAGAAACTATCTCTACAAGGTGACCGACGATCTAGTGAGGGTCGCGGGAGTCCCCTTGGATGCGGTGGCACAGGACCGATCTGTGTGGAAACTTTGGGGAGGCCTATGTCCAGCTGTGGACGTCTATTGGCTGAACTATATTATGTTGTACCTACTTACTCGATTTTTGAAATAACTAAATATTATATGCGAACTAACTGATAGATGCAAAGATGGACAACCCCCTTTTTGCAATAAAAAATAGCCTATGTCTTTTCTCAGGGTCTAGACCAATTTTTGAGTTTGTATGACATGTTATATATGATACATGACACGCGTATAACATAGCGTAGCTTACACTGCGAAAGTGCCCTTACTCATACACGTATAATGTTCGAGTATGTATGACATGTATGAGTGTGTATGAGACGCACGCATTGAGCAGAACGCGTGAATTTTCACGCCCTACCTCCAAAGGTTAAGCCCTGACTCATACACGTATAATATTCGAGTTTGTATGACTTGTATGACACATCACACGCGTATAAAATAGCTTAGCTTTTGCTGTGACTCGCCCTTACCCATACACGTATAATGTTCGAGTATGTATGACATGTATGAGTGTGTATGAGACGCACGCATTGAGCAGAACGCGTGAATTTTCACGCCCTACCTCCAGAGGTTAAGCCCTGACTCATACACGTGTAATATTCGAGTTTGTATGACTTGTATGACACATCACACGCGTATAAAATAGCTTAGCTTTTGCTGTGACTCGCCCTTACCCATACACGTATAATGTTCGAGTATGTATGACATGTATGAGTGTGTATGACTTGTATGACACATCACACGCGTATAAAATAGCTTAGCTTTTGCTGTGGTTGCGTCCTTACCCATACACGTATAATGTTCGAGTATGTATGACATGTATGAGTGTGTATGAGACGCACGCATTGAGCAGAACGCGTGAATTTTCACGCCCTACCTCCAGAGGTTAAGCCCTGACTCATACACATGTAATATTCGAGTTTGTATGACTTGTATGACACCAGATACGCGTAAAATATAGCGTAGCTTACCCTGTGGTCGCGCCCTTACCCATACACGTATAATGTTCGAGTATGTATGACATGTATGAGTGTGTATGACTTGTATGACACAAGACACTCGTATAACATAGCGTAGCTTTTGCTGTGACTCGCCCTTACCCATACACGTATAATGTTCGAGTATGTATGACATGTATGAGTGTGTATGAGACGCACGCATTGAGCAGAACGCGTGAATTTTACACGCCCTACCTTTCGTATCCGCGTAGCTTGCACTATGATCACGCGCTTACTCATACACATAATGTATGACTTGTATGACACAAGACACGCGTATAACATAGCGTAGCTTACCCTGTGGGCGCGCCCTTACCCATACACGTATAATGTTCGAGTATGTATGACATGTATGAGTGTGTATGAGACGCACGCATTGAGCAGAACGCGTGAATTTTCACGCCCTACCTCGGGTTTTCGCGTTTTTTTTAATTACAACCCCGCGACGCTATTGTTAGCGCCCTGGGAGGGGGCTCTAGCATTAGGGCTGCCTCTGTTTACTTTTATTATTTATTTAATGACTAACGATAAATCCTAACTAATCCAACTAATATTATAAATGCGAAAGTAAACTCTGTCTGTCTGTCTGTTACTCTTTCACGCCAAAACTACTGAATGGATTTAAATGAAATTTGGTATACAGATGATCTAGACCCTGAGAAAGAACATAGGCTACTTTTTAGTGCGAAAAAGGTTGTAAGGGTTAAAAGGGGGTAAAAAGTTACTATACCACGCGGACGAAGTCGCGGGCGCTCGCTAGTAATACATAACTAGCTTTTGCCGGCGGCTTCGCTAGCGCCCCGCTCTTCTATGGCATAGACGATTAGGGCATTTACACCCCAGAGCACTAAATATTTTAAAAAGTCGTGCCGTAGGTATAGATTACACAAGCTTGTCGTTTAGCGATCTAAGTAAAACCTGCGTGCCGTGCCTACAAGGCAAAATGCATAAAAGGCCATTCAAAAATTCGACCAGTAGGTCCAACCAAAAGTTGGAATTAGTCCATACGGACTTGTGCGGACCGATGAGTACTCACTCATGGGGAGGAGCACTTTACCTACTAACTTTTACAGACGACTTCACGCGTAAGACTTTTGGCTATCTGCTAAAGTCGAAAAGCGAGGTTTTTCAAAAGTTTGCCGAATTTAAAAATCTCGTTGAATGTCAAACTGGCCTTAAAATTAAGACTTTGAGATCCGACAACGGAACCGAGTTCACTAGTCGAAGAATGACTCAATTTCTGAAAGAAAATGGGATCGTCCATCAGACCACTGTCCCATATACACCGCAGCAGAACGGAGTATCAGAACGAGTCAACAGAACAGTTGTCGAAAAGGCAAGATCTATGCTCCAAGACTCAGGTCTTTCACGAGCATATTGGGGAGAAGCTGTCTCTACAGCTATCTATCTAAAAATCTCTCGCCTACGAATGCGCTCAAAATCGGATTCCAGAAGAACTATGGACTGGGAAGAAGGTGGATCTTCATCTTAGAGTTTTTGGGTGTGAAGCACACGCCCTCATCCCAAAGAAAAGAGGAGAAAACTCGACTGTAAGACGCAGACCTGTATCTTTGTCGGGTATTCCAAGGTACAAAAGGTTACCGTCTGTTCGATCCTCAAATCCGAGAGCCGTAATCATAGCCAGAGATGTCGTCTTCGTGAAGACAACCTACCATCGCCTCAAACTGGTGATGAAGCCCAGAACCCTGAGGTTTTCAACCCGTACCTGAAGTTCTGGAAGTACACAACCCCCCTACCCCTGAACCTGAACCACCTGCACATATTCCAGAGCCTATTCAAGTTAACGACCCATGCGAACCTGTACATACTCCCGAACCGTTTACTCCAGAGCCTACCGTCCCTCAACTGGAACCTGAACCTCATATACGAAGATGCTCAGGACCATCCTGTTCCTGATGATGACATTTCAGAACCCAGTTCATCCCGAAGATACCCTCTTCGAGATAGACGCCCTCCGGAGAGATACTCGGAGAATGTAACCTGTCGAGCATCGATTGTGAGCCTCAGACTTACAGCCAAGCTCTGAAGGACAGCCACAGCCTTGAGTGGCAAAAGGCAATGCAGTCAGAACACGACTCATTGCAAAAGCATGGAACGTGGACACTTGTAAATAGACCTGTAGATAGAAAAGTAATTAGATGTAAGTGGGTGTACAAAGTTAAGAGGAATACAAGGGGAAATTGTAAAATATAAAGCTCGTTAGTAGCAAGGGTTTTACACAAGTCTACGGTGTAGACTATGGCGAAGTATTCTCGCCAGTAGCTAGACTTTCGTCTATCCGCCTTCTACTCGCCTACGCTGCCAAGCTGAACTTGGACATCGACCACCTGGACGTCGAAACAGCGTTCCTCAACGGCGATCTAAGAAGAAATTTTATGGAACAACCAGAAGGTTTTTCCAGACAAAAGCAAAGTCTGCCTTCTAAAAAGGCACTTTATGGACTAACAAGCTCCACGACAGTGGAACAAGAAAGTCTGTGAAGTAATGGACAGACTTCACTTCAAACGTTCGGAACACGAACATTGCATCTACTAAGCACAACGATGCAAAGTTAATAGTAGCAGTATTGTTGATGATTTTTCATCTTCAGCAACGATGCGAAGATGAAACAAGAGTTCAAAGATGAACTTCAAAAGTCTTTTTATTAAAGGACTTAGGCCCCCTAAAGGACTGCCTTGGTATGCGCGTCACACGCGAAGACGGGAAATTGTCACTCGACCAGACGAAATATATCGAGCAAGTCATCGAGAAGTTCGGAATGACAAATGCCATCCCTGTGTCGACTCCCATGGAGACTGGTACGAGACTGACGTTACCTGATCCAACGGAGACAAATCCTGATCTTCCATACCAGCAGCTCATTGGAAGTCTAATGTACATTTCCATTGGCACAAGGCCAGATATCGCTCACACCGTGTCTGCCTTGAGTCAATTCAACGTACATTATGGGGAGGTACATTGGAGAGCTGCAAAACGCGTTCTTCGGTACCTAAAGGCCACCAAGCATAGGAAGTTGACCTATAATGGAGTCGGTGACCTAATAGGTTTTGCTGATGCCGATTACGGTAGTAATCTGGTGGACAGGCGATCCTATACAGGATATGCTTTCCAAATGAGTGGAGCAGCAGTGTCATGGGAATCTCGTAAGCAACGAACCGTGGCCACATCTACGACGGAGGCTGAATACATGGCTCTCAGTGAAGCCTGTAAGGAAGCCATTTACATTCGCTCACTCATCAGCGACATCTTTTCATTTTCGTCACCCAACCATACATTGTGATAATCAAAGTGCCATCAAACTCACCAAAAATAACACATATCACGCCCGCACGAAACACATTGACATACGACATCATTTCGTACGTGAATCCATTTTCACCAAACAGGTCAATGTAGTTTTCATTCCATCAACTCACCAAACTGCAGACATCCTCACAAAACCGCTGCCTACGCTGAGACACAACAAGTGCCTAACTAATTTAGGATTAGTTTAGTGTTTTGTTTTTATAGTGTCTTTTGTTTTGTGTTGTCTGTACAGTTAGGTTAAGTAGTTGATAAGGCTAGTGTTAAGGTACTTTTGATATCATTTTGTTTTTGTACATACATGTGTTGTATGAACCGCTACAAAAATATGACACTAAATAGTAAAAAAAGAATTGGGGGTGGGGCCCCCCATACATGTAACTGAGGGATGAAATTTTTTTTTTCGATGTACATACCCGTGTGGGGTATCAATGGAAAGGTCTTTTAAAATGATATAAAGTTTTCTAAAAAACATTTTTCTTAAAGTGAACGGTTTTTGAGATATCAGCTCTCAAAGTCGTAAAAAGTATGTCCCCCCCCCCTCTATTTTTATAACTACGGGGTATAAAATTCTAAAAAAAATAGAGGTGATGCATGCTAATTAACTCTTTCAACGATTTTTGGTTTGATCAAAGTATCTCTTATAGTTTTTGAGATAGGTTGATTTAACTGTAATTTTTAAAATTAATATTCATACATAAAAGTACAAGGCAAAATATCGGGAGAGTTTAGGCTCCATTCACCAGGTGTATAAATTGACATAATAAGTTTATTATATTTGCTGCTACGGAACCCTTTGTGCGCGAGCCCGACTCGCACTTGGCCGGTTTTTTTATATGTTACTAGTGGCCCGCCCTCGCTTCGCTTCGGTATATTATTTTTTTGAACGAAGTAGAATTCACAACAATCAAAGTAATTAGCAAAAAGAAATTTTACTGATACTTATAGGATTGATAATTTTGGTGATCGTAAACCTTAATGAATTTCTATGCAAAGCCTAAATACCAATTTTCAAGATTCTAGCTTCAAAAAATGACAATACTTCTTTTCAACCCCCTTTTCCCCCCTTTTTAGGTTGAAAAAAAAATAACGAATTCACTTTCATTACATTTGTATGCAAAGCCCAAATACATATCAAGTTTCAAGAATCTAGCTTTAAAATTGACAATACGGCGTTTTATTACCCCTTTCTCCCCTTTTTAGGTTGAAGAAAAAAATGCCAAATTCAATTTCTTTACATTTGCATGCAAAGCCCAAATACCAATTTTCAAAGCTCAAGCTTTAAAAGTGACGAATTTTCTATACGACGTTTTAACCCCTTTTCACCCCTTTGTAAGCTGATGAAAAAAAAATGCTGAAATTACTTTCATTAAATTTGTATGGAAAACCCAAATACAAATTTCAAGACTCTATCTTTAAAAACAATAAATCTCCCATACATTGTTTTAACCAAAGATTTAAATCTTTGGTTTTAACCCCCATTTCACCCCTTTATGGCTTGAACTAAAAAAAAAACTAAAACAGGTCAATTTTTATTTTTGATAAACAACCATAATCAAAATTTTCAAATCTCTAACATCAAAATTGAAAGACTTTCATACTAACGTAAACCCCCCTTTCACCCCTTTAGGGGGTGAATTTCGCAAAATCCCTTCTTAGTGCGCGCTTACATAGTAAGATCTACCTATGTTTCAAATTTCATGATTTTAGGTCCAGTAGTTTTGGCTGTGCGTTGATAGATCAGTCAGTCAGTCAGTCAGTCACAGGCCGAGGCGTTACCTCTTTATTAATAGTATAGAAGACTAGCGGCCGCCCGCGACTTCGTCCGCGTGGAAAAGTAACTTTTTACCCCCTTTTAATCCCTTACAACCCCTTTTTAGCAATAAAAAGTAGCCTATGTTCTTTCTCAGGGTCTAGATCATCTGTAATACCAAATTTCATTTAAAACCGTTCAGTAGTTTTGGCGTGAAAGAGTAACAGACAGACAGACAGACAGAGTTACTTTCGCATTTATAATATTAGTTAGGATGTTATGAAACAACGAATGTCGTTAAAGTAGGGCCAGGCTATCTATGTTTAATTTGCAAAAACCGCTACAGATACTAAAGCTGCGATTGTTTAACTGGCAGACGTAAGTAAAAGATAAGATTACAAGATTTAAATATCCACACGTGTCAGGAATGACACGGCGCGACTTTTTGCTGAGCGGGCGCCTATTTGGCACAATTGTAGTTTTGTTTTTATTCATTAAGTATTGTTTTGTTTCTTTTTTGTTTAATTGCAGTTCTGTGTGTGCCAAATAAATGTTTTATTCATTCATTCATTCATTCACTGTCAACGCCATAAATATCTCTGCAACTATTTTGACCACTTGGTCAAAATATCTTTGAAAATCCATTTTAGAACAAATTTTTATGCAAGGATCATCTATGCCAAGGATCAGCACATTCCACAGAACTAGATATACAGGATTTATCTGTTAGTGTTACAAAGGGTGATAGTGTGACAAAGAGTGATAGTGTGACTATAATTATCATATTTATCTCAGCGTGTTGTTTCCGGTTGCCGACGGATCACCTGATGGTAAGCGATTGCCGCCGCAAGTAGACACCGTCAACCCCAGTAGAACAACAAGAGCGCTGTTGATCTTTGACCCCATTTCCCCCCAATTGGGACTCCGGTACTCTCACTCATTCAGCGAAACACTTTCGTCACGTCTTCTGTGATACCGTGGTATTAAGCCGGTCAAACAAGCCCATTCATGCCGAAGCGTGGGTCTCCCACGGTCAATCGATTTGGACGAATTACTTCTATCAGTAAGCTATTGCTTCCAGCCATGGACATCTGAAATACGATTAAAGTTACAAGTTCGCTGCCAACCTTCAAGCCTCAATACCCTCAATCGGCAACCACATTGCAGCCTTTGCTTCTTACCGGTATTTTTTTTTACCGTGGTATCACTTCGGTCGAGCCAGCCCATTCATACCGTAGCGTGGCTATACAGGGTGTATCTGTGAACATTTACATCCTTTTAATCAGGTGTTCTACCAACCATTCTAAACAACATTTTGAAAATTCGCATAAAAAAACATCTTTTTATACAAAGTCGGTCACGTGACTTGGTCATATTTTTGTATGGAGAGTCGAAAAAATTTTCGATGGATTTCGAAAAATTGTTGAACAAAATATTATGTTGTTCAGAATGGTTGATAGAATACCTGATTACAGTACAGGGATGTAAATGTTCACAGATACACCTCTGTATATTTTACCTTTAAATTCCGAATTGCAAACCAACCAACCTATTTCTCCAAACACCACTAAAACTCCAAACTATACCAATACTCTACCAATTGAACTCTATAAGTAGAGTATAATTGGCGCCGAGCATCGAACCCGCACCCTCGAGCGAGTAAACAAAACAACTTGACAATGCTCCTACTGAATATGCAATACATAATATTCGTTGAAGGACTTTGGCTGAGAGAAACGTTAGGGATGGATGCGGCTACATTTGTTAGTGTGATAAAGATAAAATCAGTGTGATAAAGTGTGATAGAAAAATATGAAGTGTGACAGCGAGAAATAATACACTCTAGGGTATTTGACTAATTTCGATATAGTAAAATACTGGTTAATGAGAACCAATGGCCAACATTTTCAGTTAAAAATATAACGTCTAGCTGGTTTTATGAGCATTCAAAGTTTCATGGGCAAGTCCATTTTTAAAGTATAAAATTTAAAAAATATATATATATCATTGAACTATCCGTACATTTTTCACCAACTTTTATTATGAAAACCATTTACTTAAATGAAACATTTGACATAGCTACCAAACAAATTTACTAGACGCGCATACAAGATACGAGCGTGTGACGTCACTTGCCTGTAGTCATTTGTATAGAGCGTTTTTGGGCTTGCCCAAAATATGTGCTCTTAAAGTTATGATATCTCAGGTGATTCAAATCAGAATCGAGCAATTCTTTCAATAATGTTTCTTAAATTTCAAAAAAAAAAATATATGTTTAATCAAAAGACCTCTCAGGTCTTTTGATTAAACACATTTTTTTTTTGTCAAATACCCTATATTCATTGGAGGATGTCTGGGAGAAACGTTGGGGATGAATCGAGCAAAAGCATGTTTCGAATTTTCGAACATAGCTCGGGTTTGTGATCACCGCACCGCATTAGGCAAGCGTGGTGATTAAGCCTAATCTCATCATAGTAGTTGACTTGATTTCTATGATGGAGGCCTTTGCCCTGCAGTGGGACATATTTAGGCTGATACTTTACTTCACTTTATAAGAGTTCCTTAGATGCCGCATCCCCAAAGTCGATCTCCTTGGAGGAAAATCCTCAAGTATTTTCGAGAACTCTTTATATTTTTTTAATGTTTCGAGACGGTAAAAGGTCAGGACAGGGACCTCTCCAAATGTACCAATGGCCGCTTCAAGAGGACATTAGAAAAAGTTAAGGTTTTTAAAAAGTAAAAAGTGTTTTTTTTTTGGAACTTCTGGTGGAAATGTCATTGCCTTGGAAACGAGGGGTGTTTTGGGTTCCGCAATTTAAATGATAAGAATATAATGTTTTTGGAAGTATTTTGGGTAATATTCAAACTTTTTAGGCTTATAGTTTCGTCATGTCTGTCCGTCTGTCTGTCCTGGCTCGTTTTCTGCCGTTTCTGCACCGATTGCCACGAATATTGGTGGAGAGATGCATACTGATAATTCAAGAATAGGTTTTTAAAATTATCGAGAAATAATTATTTTTCACCTCCCAAATACAGCGGAAATGGGAAAAGTCAATAATTCTGAAAAAAATGTGATGTATACTAAACTTCCAAGTAGTACTTTCAATGAAAACTATAGCGGACCCTGTATCATACATAGTTTTTACAGTACAACTCGACCAACTTTTGGCGTGCAGTTGCCCTAACTAAATGGAAACAACTAGGTAGTTGTAGGTACAAACTATGAAAATAAGTAGGATTGGCCCATCTTATGGCTACGGAACCCTTTAATGTGCGTGTACGACACGCTCTTGGCCGGTTTTGTCAACTGACATGGATTTTTAAAAGTATTATTGTGGTAATATAGGTACGTCCAAAAGGAAATTAATACATAAAATACCTATAAAATTATTGTACTAAACAATTAATCCATATTATCCATACTAATATTATAAATGGGAAAGTGTTTCTGTCTGTCTGTATGTTTGTCTTTCTTTCACGTCAAAACGGAGCGACGAATTGACGAGATTTTTATGTGGAAATAGTTGAAGGGATGGAGAGTAACATAGGCTACTTTTTGCCTCTTTCTAACCCCCCATTTTAGGGAAGTGAGGGGCGCGAGCGTAGCCGCGGGCAAAAGCTAGTGTACCACTATAAAAAAAGTTACATAATGTGTATGGAACCCTCCCTACCTAACTCTTACCTACTTTACTATTAAAGTAAAACCATAGACAAAAGCAAAGCACCTACCTAACAAAAGCATAAAATCGAATAAAAACGAAATCAAAGTACGATTTCAAACAATATCGAAGTACCCTCTCCAACACCATAGACAATAGTTCTGTAGTCTATGCTTCATCGCCTTTGCAATGGACCCCTATGAGCTCCCCTTATTGCGCACAATCTATGTACCTCTATGTGTACATGGTTTTAGGTGTCTAGCTTTTGTCTATGGTCTAGTTTAATGATCTAACTGCCGCACTCAGAGACGTCAAGTAACATTAATGCTCATCTTAATTATGGATAGTCTTTATGACTATTCAAGTAAAGGTATTTTTACTTAAGTGATAATTAAGGTGGATTCTGTTGGTAACTGTGAAACAAGCCGCATCGGCGATGCAATCCAAAGATTTTGATTAGTATTTAGTGGTTTTCAGTGCCGCAGAGTGATATTAATATGAGAATCATTGAATTGTGTCGTTTTTAACACTGCTATTGTGTGTCGAGTGAGTTGTCACGTGAACAACTTGCTTTGACCTAATAGAGTCTTAAACCTACGACTTTGTTAAAAATAGTCTCCAGCACTCTCAGCACATTAAAACGCTAAACACCGGCGTTTTATTGAGTGACTGTGACTTCGACTGTTGACTACTTTATCAAATAACACTTGACATTGGCAGAATTAAAGTGCCCAAGAGCACGGTCCACGCGACGATAAAAAAAGACAATTAAGGTTTAATTAACGTCTTATTAGGTTTGGTAATTAAAATGGGAGATAATACAAACAGTGCGACTTAGGGACCTTCAAGAGAAAAGCTCCTTAAAAGGCCGGCAACGCATCAGCGACCTCTCTGATCTCGCAGATGTTCATGGGAACTGTGATTACTTACCAGCAGGTGACCCGCTTGCTCGATTCCCCTTTTCTACTATAAAAAAGTTAAGAAGGTATACATAAATCAGATTCCCAATACCTCAAATTTCAATAGAATTAGTATTTTAGTAAGTTTTAACTGTGGGAGAGCCACGCTTCGGCATGAATGGGCCGGCTCGACCGGAGTGATACCACTGCCCATGGACGTATATAAGGGGGGGGGGGGGGTCCAGGTGGTCCAGGGGGGTAGGGTTGAATCGGCTATAGCCAAGGGCGACTTAATTAAGGGGTCGGCAAGGTTGGTGGGGTAGCAAATTGTAGATAGCCCCGGGACGGCAAATCAACAAATCAACCTCACGTTCTTCAAGAATGCATAATGTTATAACGCACGCTGGGTCCAGCCGGTCCTTGAATTCTTCTTGACTTCGTACGGGGGGGGGGGGGGGGGGTGATTCGTAATTGTTTTGCAATGTGGGACACCCCCCTTGTCAAAGCGATATATACGTCCGTGCCACTGCCTCACAGAAAACCGGCGTGAAGCAGCCCACCCGGGGGTGAAGAGGATAAAAGGTGGCAGCGCACTTGTAACTCCACTGGTGTTGCAAGTGTCCATGAGCGGCGGCAATTGCTTACCATCAGGTGATCCGCCTGCTCGTCTGCTACCTATACTATAAAAAAAAGAGAAGAGCGTACTCCTTCTTAAAAGGCCGGCAACGCATCAGCGACCTCTCTGATCTCGCAAATGTTTACAGGCGGCGGTGATTACCTACCAGCAGGTGTTAAGAGAGATATACATAAAACAGAATCCCAAAACCGCAAATTTCAATAGAATTAGTATTTTAATAAGTCCATTAATTGGATTAAAATAGATCCGTTTTAAAGTAATAATTAAATTATCTTCGACACTACATTTCCAAAGGAAAGAAAAAAAGTAGGTTCAATCGAACGTTTAGCTGCGGCGATCGGGGTTAAATATATCGAGCCTGATGTGTGCTGGGGTAAGTTAGGACCGATTCGCGGAAACCAGAAATTATCCAAGCAAGGGCAATATATTTTAACACAGTGTGACGCGTTTTGATAGCCGATGGACAAGGCGAACATGCGCACCGCGACAAAATTTTCTCGACACTCGATCGCGAGAGCGCATCCCTCTATCCCGCTCATCGCTCAGTCAGGTGAGCGAGAAGCAACTTCCGCCTCGACAAAATTATCTCGTTGCGCGCATGATAGCCCGGCAGACCACCGCAGCGCTGGGTGGACGACATCCGACGGCACGGAGGTCGTGACTGGATGAGTCAGGCACGGGATCGCCAAGAGTGGAAGAAGAGCCTACATCCAAGAATGGTTCCACAATAGGCAATCATGATGATGACGCGTTTTGATGAAGGAGTTATAAAGGTATACATCAAACATGATGCTTGCCACAAACTGGGATAAGTTAGGACCAATTGGCGTAAACAAGGAGTTTTCCAAGCAAGGGCAATATTTAGCATCGTGTGATGCGTTTCGATGAAGGAGCTATGTATATCGGACATGATGCTTGACACAAGCTGGGGTAAGTTAGGACCGATACACGGAAGGTAGGATTTTTTCTAAAAAAGTACAATATTTTTCAGGGGCAAGTACGGAACGATTTGAGGGAAATAAGAGTTTTTTCAAGCTAGGGCAATATTGTACTGGGGCAAGTTGGGACCGAATTCAGAAACTAGTTTTTCATAAGCAAAATTTAGCCCTGTGTGATGCGTTTTGATGAGGGAGCTAAATATATCGGGCTTCATGTGTGCTCT
Organism: Cnaphalocrocis medinalis; assembly: GCA_014851415.1. Taxonomy (NCBI): domain Eukaryota; kingdom Metazoa; phylum Arthropoda; class Insecta; order Lepidoptera; family Crambidae; genus Cnaphalocrocis; species Cnaphalocrocis medinalis. The sequence continues at coordinate 3,294,325 of CM026301.1, read as the reverse complement.
GTCTGGGGTAAGTTAGGGCGATTCGCAGAAACTAGGCATTTGTACAAAAGAAAATTAAATAATACTAGAAACCATATTGTAATAAGCGCGGCTAGGGCTTTCATTCTTCCGTTAATGACTTACCCCTTATCCGCACGAAGCAATTGGTATCACTCCCGTCAAAGCTTTACTGTAATGCCGAAGCGTGGCTCTTCTACGGTTTGTCTTCAACAACATTGCGTGAATAGTATATTTTAGTACTAGCGGCCGCCCGCGACTTCGTACGCGTGGAGTTAATTATTGACACTTACCGTCATATTTTGGACAATCCACACAATATATTTTTATAAATTGTAGCCTATGTGTTATTCTGATGTATAAGCTATATTATGGTAAAGTTTCATTCAAATCCATTCAGTAGTTTTTACGTGAAAGAGTAACAAACATCCATACATCCAAACAAACTTTCGCCTTTATAATAGTAGTAGGATAATCAATCCTCTTTCCTCTCCTATTTCACACCAAGCCCTCCCCAACGCTTCCACTCTGAAAGCAGTTCCCACTAATTAATTACCTTTCAGGCTCTTTCAGGCAGCCGCTGGGAAAATGGCCGCCATGGATAAAAATACACGACACACGAAACCTTTTATTGAAATGGTTGCTGTCGATATTGGTGATCTGAGGTGGGAGGTGGAGGCCGTAGAGATAAAATATTGTTATACCTATAAAACCTGGTATGGCCTGTAGGATTCGATTAACTTTATCATAATACAAGTGGCCTGCCCTCACTATATTTCGGGACAGTAGTTCTACTGTCGAGTAAAAGTTGCAATTCTGATTCTGAAGTACTAGTTCAAATAATTCGGTCGATTGTTTTTTAATTCGGTCTAAATTTCCATTTACCGATTCAGATCATCAGCCCACTTTTAGGGACTTTTGCCGATGGCGGCTAACAAATCTTCTGTGACGCCTATTGGCGTCAGCTGCCACACAGTAAAGTCACAAAATAATTACACACAGAAAGTAGACTGCCCACTAAGAGCTAAAAACGTGTCATGTACTCACGCATGCGCAATAACGGGGAAATACGCCTTTTCGACCACATTAATCCTAGCCTATGACATAGGATTGTCGAATTGTCGAGGTCTGTGGTAGAGGCCGCGCGCTTATGTACTCATGCCGGGCAACAACCCTAGCATATGTCAACGAACTCTTCTAAATTCAAAATCATGCTGAGTCTACCTTCTGTGTGTAATTATTTTGTGGTAAAGTTAAGCCTTTGGACGTCTTCCGCCATGATTGAACACATTTTGACTTTTGTTATGATTTTGACTTCTTTATGAGTGTTTACATTCAGTCGGCATCATATATCGCCTTAATCGCCTATATTGATAAAACTAGCGCCGGCCGCCAACCTAATTCCACTGATTGTGGCGACAATATGATATTTTTTAAGAAAAGTAAAACATTACAGACTTAGATACAAGTAAATTGGATTTTTAAGATGCAATAGATACAATATATAAAACGCGCGACAAGTAATAATAAAGTTAATTATTGCTAAAAACGGTCACTTTTAGCAATACTTAACATTAATGTTACTTGTCGCATGTTAAAAATATTGTATTGCATCTTGAAAAATTCAATTTACTTGCATTTAAGTCTGTAATGTTTTAATTTCCTAAAAATTATCATATTGTCGCCACAATCAGTGTAAATAGGTTGGCGGCGCTAGTTTTTTCGATATAGCCCCTTACGTAAAAGATTAAAATGACGCCATAAGGCGTCATACGCAATGAATCGGTTAACTGTCATGATTTTTTGCCATTTCTCTCTCTTGCAAGTTGAATTACGCAATCCCTGATAGGATAAAACTACCTTATGTAAAAGAACTCGTTTAATGCGCGGTATACGCGTGCCTGAGTGGGGGATAATGGGCGGTAAGCGCGCACGCTCGCATAATGCCTGGCTCCTTCGCGCCCTACTGCGGAGTCTTGAGATGCAGAGTTGCCAGGGGAAACTGGGTCTGATGTCAATTTTGGTGTTGCCTGGGTACATTTTAAAATACGCCCAAGTCTTAATCAAATTTGATGTAAAAAATCCGAAAATTCATTCGCTATCGCTTTATTTTTATATTTCTACCCTAAGGGTTTGAAAAGGGGGATGAAAATGTAATATTGTGGGTTTGCTAGTTGTTCAAACTGGACTTCAATATGTATGTTTGGGGTCCTGGTACATTAAGAAATAGTAATTTTTTCGTTTTTGAAATACAACTCCTAAGGGTATAAGACCAAAATGGTCACGGGATATTGGATCTGTTATTTACAAATACCCTTAAGAACAGCTGGACTGTTTCTTGATGTGAACGTACAGACAAACACCTGTAAAATTTTCACAAACGATATTCGACTCAATGTGTTTGACAGTAAGATGAGATTCGGTTGAAGAAATTTGACAGTTTTGTATACATGGATGTTTAACTATACTATAGATCAGTGGTTCTTAACCTTTAAGTCACGAGGGACCATTTTACCAAAATTCTGTCGCGTCAGGGACCACACACTTCGGACATGCGTCGCGGCGCCGTGTGCGTTGTGTTGACTCGACTCATCACGTCACGTCAGTTGTTTATTACGATGTCTTCGCGGACCACTTGGAATGCCTCCAGGGACCACCAGTGGTCCGCGGACCACCGGTTAAGAACCACTGCTCTAGATCCTCACTCACGAAACACACCGCAGGCGCTGCTGCACGCCTGTCTTCTCTAAGGCCGTGGTATTGCTCCGGTCGATCTGGCCCATTCATGCCGAAGCTTGGCTCTCCCACAGTAGCCAAACATAAAGTGTCTAGATAGTTCATAAGGCCTGTTTTTGTGCATTAAAGTGTCAATCTACCTAACTGTACAAAAACTATTACCGCAATTTTAAAATATAACATATCCTAACTTGATTTCCATAAAAAAAGAGTGGTTGTCAATCGAAAAGCCATCGAGCCATAAACTACAGAGCTTTTTAAATGATACCCAAAAAAAAGAAAAAAATGTTCGCGCGCTTTCGCTAACGACCGACTGTGAAAAAGTTAACTTAATTTCTCTATGGCAAGAATAAAGGCATAGAGAAATAGGGGGATAGAGTCTAGTTTATTACAACGATCCTTTCAGAGTAGTAGTTAAGAGCGTCGGTTAAGATGCAGGGGTTGCGGGTTTGCTAGCAAAATGAATGGTAAAATCTTAGAACAAAATATTATGTTGTTCAGAATGATTGGTAGAAAAGTGGTTTATGGGATGTAAATTTTCAGAGATACATCCTATATGTAAAAAAAGATTATGTTTTTTTATGTGATAGGTACGTAGTATATGAGTAGACGGATCACCTGATGGTAAGCGATTGCCGCCGCCCATAGACACCTGCAACACCAGTAGAGTCACAAGTGCGCTGCCAATCGGGTCTGGGTGTAATATAATGTGTATTTGTGGTCCTTTGCTGTCTGATATCTGTAACACTAGTGTTTAAGCTACTTAGAAGAGTAGAGAACACAAAGACTATACTTAAATACATACAGTTACACCCAGACACTGAACAAAACACAAGTGTTCGTCATACGAATATTTGTCCAGGGATCGAACCCACGACCTTTGGCGCATGAGGCAGGGTAAGTGCCACCTATTGCGCCATCCGGCCAGTCGAGTTTATTATTTATAGTGGCCCGCCCTCACTTCGCTTCGGGACCGTAATTCAGAAATGAACCAATAGATGGCGCTGTGTCCAATTACATCGCGCAAGCGTTTCGTGTTTTCGGTTTACCTATAAGGCTTGTCATTGTCCATTGAAGTTATCTCTTTATAAATAGTGTAGATAGAAGATATAGATTTTTACCCTAAGGGTTTGAAAAGGGGGATGAATATGTAATATTGTGGGTTTGCTAGTTGTTCAAACTGGATTTCAATATGTATGTTTGGGGTCCTGGTACATTATGAAATAGTGATTTTTTCGTTTTTGAAATACAACTCCTAAGGGTATAAGACCCAAAATGGTCACGGGATATTGGATCTGTATTTACAAATACCCTTAAGAACAGCTGGACTGTTTCTTGATGTGAACGTACAGACAAAACACCTGTAAAATTTTCACAAACGATATTCGACTCAATGTGTTTGACAGTAAGATGAGATTTGGTTGACGAACTTTGCCAGTTTTTTATACATGGATGTTTACTATACTCTAGATCAGTGGCTCTTAACCTTTAAGTCATGAGGGACCATTTTACCAAAATTCTGTCGCAGTCAGGGACCCACACACTTCGGACATGCGTTCGCGGCGCCGTTTTGCGTTGTGTTGGACTTGACTTATCACGTCACGTCACTTGTTGTACGATGTCTTCGCGGACCACTTGGAATGCCTCCAGGGACCACCAGTGGTCCGCGGACCACACGGTTACGAACCACTGCTCTAGATCCTCACTCACGAAACACACCGCAGGCGCTGCTGCACGCCTGTCTTCTCTAAGGCCGTGGTATCACTCCGGTCGAGCTGGTCCATTCATGCCGAAGCGTGGCTCTCCCACGTAAGCCAAACAATAAGTGCCCAGGTAGTTCATAAGAGGTGTTTTTGTGCATTAAAGTATCAATCTAACTATACAAAAAGTATTACCGCAATTTTAAAATATAACATATTCTAACTTGATTTCCATAAAAAAGAGTGGTTGTCAATCGAAAAGCCATCGAGCCATAAACTACAGAGCTTTTTAAATGACACCCAAAAAAAAAGAAAAAAATGTTCGCGCGCTTTCGCTAACGACCGACTGTGAAAAAGTTAACTTAATTTCTCTATGGCAAGAATAAAGGCATAGAGAAATAGGGGGATATAGTCTAGTTTATTACAACGATCCTTTCAGAGTAGTAGTTAAGAGCGTTGGTTAAGATGCAGGGGTTGCGGGTTTGCTAGCAAAATGAATGGTAAAATCTTAGAACTAAATATTATGTATTGGTAGAAACGTGGTTTAAGGGATGTAAATGTTCAGAGATACATCCTATTATGTTTTTTTTTTATGTGATAGGTAGATGTGTAGACGGATCACCTGATGGTAAGCGATTGCCGCCGCCCATAGACACCTGCAACACCAGTAGAGTTACAAATGCGCTGCCAATCGGGTCTGGGTGTATAATGTGTATTTGTGATCCTTTGCTGTCTGATATCTGTTATACAAGACTAGAGTAGAGAACACAAAGATTATACTTAAATACATAGGTACATTTACACCCAGACACTGAACAAAACACAAGTGTTCATCACACGAATGTTTGTCCAGGGATCGAACCCACGACCGTTGGCGCATGAGGCAGGGTCTGTGCTACCTATTGCGCCATCCAGCCAGTCGAGTTTATTATTTACTAGTGGCCCGCCCTCACTTCGCTTCGGGACCGTAATTCAGAAATGCACCAATAGATGGCGCTGTGTCCAATTACATCGCGCAAGCGTTTCGTGTCTTCGGTTTACCTATAAGCCTTGTCGTTGTCTATAGAAGTTATCTCTTTATTAATAATATAGATATATAGATTTATTTAGGCAAGCGTGGTGATTAAGCCTAAATCCCGTCATAATAGCGATGATTTGATTTTTATGATGGAGGCCTTTGCCCTGCAGTGGGACAGTTTATTATTTATAGCTGTATAAAATATTATATTTGTAACTGTATTACCAAACTTTTACCCCTTTTTCCCCACAATTTCCCTTGTAAACAAACGCAGTGTGAATTTCCCACAACCGTCATATCTAAAACATAATAACGATACGAAGACTGTATGATCACAATATATTTCCACTTCTTCATCCGAGCGGCTTTACACAGCGGATATTCGCGGCATTTACATGTTGAGTGAACGTTTGAATATATTTTGAGACGTTCCTGTTATGATATTGAAAGGGTTTGTGGGAGAAATGGGAGACTGCAATGCTGAAGGGGTAAGTTAGGGGTAAGTTATGGTTTTAGCCAGCAATATAATCTGTAGAAATAATTCCATAGGTACTGAAAGCGTTTGATAATGTGATCCTAACAGCGATGTCATTAGTAGGGGTAAATTATGGTTTTAGACATCGATATAATCTGTAGAAACGCATTTGAAAAAGTAATCATTAGTAGTTTTACATTTCGAACATGCCGTATTTTTGTTTAAAAGGTTGGCAGCGCACTTGTAACTCCACTGTGTTGCAAGTGTCCATAGGCGGCGGCAATTGCTTACCATAACGTGATCCGCCTGCTCGCCTGCTACCTATCACATAAAAAAAATTGAATTTCGAACATGCTGTATTGGTGGAAAAGATTTTGTTTTTAATTACCCCTTCTCCTTGGCAAGCCTCTTGGCATTAAGTTCGCCTATTGTAATATCTTTTAGTAAAATAAAGTTTTAAATCTTCTATACTATTTATAAAGAGATAACTTCTATAGACAGACAACCACAAGGCTTATAGGTAAACCGAAAACACGAAACGCTTGCGCGATGCAATTGAGCACAGCGCCATCTATTGGTTCATTTCTGAATTACGGTCTCGAAGCTAAGTGAGGGCGGGCCACTAGTATGTAAATAAATAAATAATAATATATTTTTTTGTTTTCATCAGTAAAATGCCTGCGAACTGCCTAGTTGGATTAAAGTTATTGATTGTGTACAAAACTTTTTTCACAAACCTCCTGACCGGCCATCATAGACAAAGATTTCAACCCCTACGTTTACTCACCAGCTGGACCAGTCGCGGTCGAGTGCACTCGACTGGCAACTTGAATTGCTCTTTCATTATTAATTTGCTTTACTAGACTGTATTGTTTGAAGTCCGGCCGGTCAAAGAGTAGGCCGTAGAATGCCAACATAACAAAAATGTTTTTTTTTTTTAATATGCGATAGGTGGCGAGGAGATTGATTTACCCTTACTCTGATTCATAATCATGTAAAGTAAACTGACAGATGTCAATGTGTCATTCCCATACATTATCACTCAATTTGACACATGCAAAATGTCTAAATTTTTTTACATGATTATGAATCAGAGTAAAATGATAAGTGACTGCCGTCGCCCATAGACACTTGTAACACCAGTAGAGTCAAAAGTGCGCTGCCAACATTTTTACCCTCTTTTTCCTGATTGGGCAACCGATACCCTCACTCTCACTTCGCCTGTCTACAAGTTAAAGCCACAAAAATGTCAAGAACAATATCGAAAAAAAATGTGGTGGTATTAAAAAAAAAACATGTTAAATGGGCCGAGAAATACTTTATGAATGCTTAAAGTGAGTGTATGGGTAATTTACTGGTGTTTAGGAATTCTATTGAAATGGGTATCTCACCCATGCAATTTGATAAAGATTTTGATACAAAATTCCATACTAAGTGCTAAAAGTGTTTAAAAAAGTGATCCCTTATGTAAATAGCGCTGTCATTAGTAGTTTTAAAGCTATAGATATTTTGAATTTCGAATTAGCCGAAAATAAAATAATAGTATTTAATTTTCGACCCTAATCCATTGTAATTGGTTTTAAATTTAGAAAATTGAACCGATTTTCCATTTCAATAAAATTCGATCAAGTTACAAATTAAAAACAAAATTATTTTTTTGTGCCTATTCTAAATTCGAATTTAACTTTACCGCGAATGCACCGCAGTGGCCAGTGCTTACAAAGAGTTCAAACAACTAATTTGTGCATTGTCTATTCCCAATCGCTTGGGGTCCGGTTCATTCCATATTCCCGCTATTTTCCCATTATTCCAATTTCAACTTTAATATTGCACTATTAGAGCTGAAATTGGTTTGTCACTTGAAAGTAACTTTTTAAAAACAATTTTTCTCGTCGGCTCTAGGATTTAAATGAACGATTTCAATTGTGAACTTTAATTTAAACGAAATAAGGTTGAAAGTATTTTTTATGAGAAAAGTGGGTAGTTTTAAATAGTTAAACACAATGTCATTCAGGCTTGACCATTGGCAAATTAGGGGAGCAGTTGTCATTGTTTGAAGAAATTGTTGGTACTTGAGAAGGCATAAAAAACCTCTAGATAAAAGCTGGCTGACTGAGCGACTTTGTGAGGACGGGGTTCCCCCCAATTGGACCTCCGGTACCCTCACTCGACGAAACACAGCGTACGTTCTATTTCACGCCGATCTTCTGTGAGGCCTAGCAATCAATGCAGTCGAGCCGGCCCATTCATGCCGAAGCGTGGCTCTCCCAAGGTTTCGGAAACTATCTGAAACGTGCTGGTTTCCTCACGATGAGTAGTAAAAATAAGCGATTGAAATATCCAGAGGTGCATGCTCGGATTTGAACCTAGGACTTCCCCTTAGGAAACGTATGACGTTAGAACTGTATGGTGTCAAATTCATATGGTTTTGACGCAAACTCCGTTTATGTACTGTGTTTCGCCGAATGAGTGAGGGTACCGGAGTCCCATCGGGGGGGAAGAGGATAAAAGGTTAGCAGCGCACTTGTTGCATGTGTTCACGGGCGGCGGCAATTGCTTACCATCAGGTGATCCGCCTGCTCGTCTGCTACCTATCACATAAAAAAAATGCCTCAAAGTAGCCTCAAAGTGATTCATACAGTTTCTGACGCGAACTCCGCTCAATAGTGAGTATAGAGTTTTTGATTTTGACCATCTACTTTTGCTGTTGACTGTACTAAACAAAATAGTTAAAAAAATACAGATAAAAAACTCACTATTCACCATAGACAAAAAATCTTATCTTAGTTTCCATAGTGTTTTATCCTTTCAGTTTTCAGGCCTCTGTTTGGGCCTGAAAAGGGCATCAAAGGGCGAAGCCCTGTATAAACGTCTAGAAGAGTTGCCCTGTTGAGCTAACACGCATAGACACGGTAAACGCGAACCAGAGACTAATGTAGAGTTATTCGGTGTAGTTCAAGCGAGGCGATAGATTTAAATTTTAAATTTTTAAAGCCTTTTTTTTAAAGAGGCTGTTCTAAATAGCCATTTTGTTAAGTTTAAAATTATTAAGGGCACTTTTTTATGTGTGGCAGACGAGCAGACGGATCACCTGATGGTTAGCGATGCCCATAGACTCCTGTAATACCAGTAGAGTCACAAGTACGCTACTAACCTTTAACCCACTTTCCCACCAATTGGGCCTCCGTTACCCTGACTAATTCGACGAAGCACGCTGCTTCACGCCAGTCTTCTGTGAGGCCGTGGTATCTCTCAACTCGAGCAGGCCCATTTTTGAATATTCATCATCATAATCATCAGCCTGTTGCAGTCCACAGCTGGACATAGGCCTCTTCAAATGCCCCCACTTTGATCGATCTTCGGCTTGCATCCAGCTCCAGCCAGCCCTCTTGCGCAGATCGTCACTCTACCTGGCCTGTGGCCGTTTAGAATGTTACCTAGGGCGTGAAACGGCATCTTAGCAGGCCTTCAAGGTGAGAGTGACAGACTCAACGGACACTTTGCTTGTTATTTTGTGCCTGTCAATCTCATATTTGGATCTCACGGCCGCTTACCATCAGGCGGAGTGGGGTCATCTTGAGTGTCCTCAATCCTACAACTATTATAAAGGCGAAAGTTTGTATGTATGGATGTATGGATGTTTGTTACTCTTTCACGTAAAAACTACTGAATGGATTTGAATGAAACTTTACCACAATATAGCTTATACATCAGAATAACACAGGCTACAATTTTTGAGGTTTCTACGAACCGGAAGTCTACGCGAACGAAGTCGCGGGCAAAAGCTAGTATAAATAATACTCTATTATAATTTCATCTTATACTGGAAAGAATCTCAAACCAACGAGGCAAACCTCGCCTCTTTCAACCCTCCATCATAAAAACTCGCGAAATAACGTAAAAAATAATATGTAAAGGCGCTCTTGAGCCTATTGAAAGTACTAAGGAAAACTGCGTAGAACCGAGCAAATGCGTCGAGAATGTTCCGTGGTACTTCTGGATGCGTGCTTGCAGGGTTAGGATTTAGATTTATAGATAGATAGATAGATCATAATCATCATCAGCAACCCACACTCGTCTACTGCTGGACATAGCTTTAGACTTAAGACTTTCCGTACCATTTGCCAGAACAAATTATGCGGCCAACACTTTTCTTTTTAGATCATTTGCCATGTACCTATAACAGATTTCAATTTTCAAGGCAATTGATCCGTTTAATTTTACTAATATTCTGCTTTATAAAAAACAAGTGAAAGATCTGCTATACTCGACTTAGAAGTCTTTTTTTAGAAGTTAGACATTTAATTTAATTTTCTATTGCATTTGTTAATTTTTTATTTTATTTTAATGTGACTAATTTATTTTGTTAATATGTTTATTTTAATTTAATTCTTGAATATTATGTATTGTCATTAATTTTATTTAGACTAGGTTTTTATGTTTTTTTTTTTTATAATTTAAATTCAATTGTTTTTTTTACTTAAATTCAATTCTTGGAAATGTTTTATACGTTCGCAAATAATACTTTTATGTGGAAACTTCACTGATTTATGTGCTAGCAATTTAAATATCTTTAAATTCTATGTAATCGTTTGTTTCCCAAATAAATAAATAAATAAATAGGTCTCCCCTAATGCACGCCACTGCTCCCGATTCTCGGCCACTCTCATCCAGCCCACACCAGCCAGCCCTCGAATGTCATCATCCCATCTTGTCGCAGGGCGTCCAACACTACGCTTGCCGAGTCGCGGTCACCTCTCAAAGACTTTACTCCAACTGTTGTCAGTTCTGCGGATAATGTGACCAGCCCACTGTCACTTCAGTTTGCTAATTCGGTGGGCTATGTCGGTGGCTCTGGTTCTCTGTCGGATTACATCATTACTGATGCGGTCCTTCAGAGATACTCCGAGCATAGCTCTATATATAGATAGATAGATACTATTTAATAAAAAAATATAGAACATAAGCCTATGGTAATACAAAGACAAATTTTAAGTTAATAAACCTTGTCATTTTCATTGTCAGTTTACTATACACTAGTGGCCCGCCCTCACTTCGCTTCGGGACCGTAATTCAGAAACGAACCAATAGATGGCGCTGTGCTCAATTACATCGCGCAAGCGTTTCGTGTTTTCGGTTTACCTATAAGCCTTGTCGTTGTCTATAGAAGTTATCCATACTAATATTATAAATGCGAAAGTAACTCTGTCTGTCTGTCTGTCTGTCTGTTACTCTTTCACGCCAAAACTACTGACATGATTTAAATGAAATTTGGTATACAGATGGTCTCGACCCTGAGAAAGCACATAGGCTACTTTTTATTGCGAAAAAGGGGTTGTAAGGGGTTAAAAGTGGGGTAAAAAGTTACTTTTCCACGCGGACGAAGTCGCGGGCGGCCGCTAGTCTGTTTATAAATGGTATGGATAATTAAAAACCAGTGTATAGTCTATTTCCTTGGATTATTGTAAGTTATTTTGCTCAAATTAAACTCTGTAACTTATTACTATTTGAAAAGAGTAACTGCTGAGTTTCTTGAGGCTATGTATGACAATGATATACCTGTCGCACTGTACTTATATTTTATGCTTGTTTTATTATACTTACTTTGTTAAATTCCCATCCGTGCTTGACCAATTTTATGCATGTACAAATTGTGATATCGTCACAAAAACATCTGCCTAAATTCACTAAAATTGATCTAACAAACCATGTTAGACACACAAAACGCAGTCAAAACAGTCCAAACTTTAATGGACGGGCAAGTGAAACCTGACATTAGCAAATATTGTACTAAACCGTACGGTGGGCAGCTGCCATTCGATTTACATTCATTTGAAACATTTATATGGGATGGGCTATGCAGACATGTCGCCAAAATTTTAGGGTTAAAATCTGTACAGTAATAGATACCAAATATGGGCGAACTCGCAGCCCTAATATTGTATGAGTACTTTTACTTTATAATGTTTTTTTTTTATGTGATAGGTAGCAGACGATCAGGCGGATCACCTGATGGTAAGCAATTGCCGCCGCTCATGGACACTTGCAACACCAGTGGAGTTACAATTGCGCTGCCAATAATTTATCCCCTTCCCCTCCGGGTGGGCCTCCGGTACCCTCACTCACTCAGCGAAACACAGCACAGGGCCTGCTTCACGCCGGTTTTCTGAGAGGCAGTGGTATCACTCCGGTCGAGCCGGCCCATTCATGCCGAAGCGTGGCTCTCCCACAGTTAAACGTACGTAATGTACTAATACCGTACCTATACAGGATGTATCTGTGAACATGTACATACATCCTTTAAACCAAGTGCTCTACCAACCATTCTAAACATATTTTTTATATGACTTTTCAAAATTCGCATAAAAAACATCTTTCCATACAAAGTCATTAGGTAGTGTTGGACGCCCTGCTACAAGATGGGATGACGACATTCGAAGGCTGGCTGGAGTGAGCTGGATGAGACTGGCCGAAAATCTGGAGCGGTGGCGTGCACTGGGGGATACATATGTTCAGCAGTGGACGAGCGTGGGTTGCTAATGATACAAAGTCCGTCAGTCCAAAAAAAAATTCGATCAATTTTGGATACTTAGGTTGAAAAAATATTGTTCAATGGTTTATAGAACACGTGGTTAAAGGGATGTAAATGTTCACAGAGATACATCCTATACCTTACCTAAGCCTTGTGGCTTTCTATAGAAGTTATCACTTTTTAAATAGTATAGGAGGTTGTTCTTTACTCATAAATGTAGGGTTATGTAAATAGTTTTGATCGCATCATTTTCTTTAATTTCCTAAAAACCTAGCTACTCCAATGACATCTTTGGCCGCGAATCACACGCTACACGAAGGAGTCCACAGTATTTCAACACCCTATTCCTTGGTCTAGCCATACATAATATAATGCTAGGTACTCTCGTCTATCTAGGCGAGGGGAGCGCCCTATGTGTAGGGACTCTTTGATCTGGCAGAATAGAAATATGTCAAGAGTGTTGCGTAGGACGCCGCCATCTTGTAAGGGGAGGACAGATTAAAAATGTGCGTGAAAACACGGTTAGGATTTTTCTTTATTTTATGGCGTTAACGGCTTATTGGTCTAGTGGTTTCTCGAGTCGTGTTCTCTGGTCCCTGGGTACCATTTTTTATACTAAAGGCGACAAACGAGCAAGCGGGTCACCTGATGGTAAGTGATCATCTGCGAGATCAGAGAGGTCGCTGATGCGTTGACGGTCTTTAAAAAAGGAATTCAATTCCGCAAAATAAAGTATGTTTCTAATTTTTTGAACAAAACTCAGGCTTGTGATCACCAATCGGCATTAGGCAAGCGTGGTGATTAAGCCTTATCCCATCATAGTAGCGATAACTTCATTTCTATTGCTTTTGACCTGGGGACAGCTTATACTTTACTTTTAGGTGGCAAACAAGCAAACAGATCGTTAAGAATGATTAGTACAAGAGGTAATTAAAGGGATGTAAATGTGTAGGTATGTTTAATTATGTAAATAATGTGTTGTAGGTACTAGTGGCCCGCCCTCGCTTCGTTTCGGTACCGTAGTTCAAAAATTAACGGCGTCAATTACATCGCGCAAGCGTTTCGTGTTTTCGGTTTACCTATAAGCCTTGTCGTTGTCTATAGAAGTTAGCCCTTTATAAATAGTATAAATTTCGATAGATAATTTAAGTATAATTTTTTTAAGTGAAAATTATAGTTAGTTGATGTCTCTGAGTGTGGCAGTTTGTCTTAAGAGTCCAGTAATAATGCCGTCATCTTTCAGCTTCAGGTCGATAGAGCCCTGATTTTTATTCTAAAACGCTTTAGGTCCCCTAATGACCGAAAAATGCCAAGCCATTCTAGACTTTATTACTCTGACTTAAAGCCTTAAGATAAATTGCTGATTTTGAATTAAACCTTGCCGAATTTTTACTTTGTATGAAAATGTTATGCTAATTTTATCCTTTACGGGCCATCATTAAAGTTTGCCACCGTTTTTTGGGTCGGTCACTAAAATAGCATCTTTGACATCGTTCTTTCTCTTTTTGCCCAATAGTGAACTAGCAATAAATATACAGGATGAATGTTTAGACAACGTTACGTACCTACAGCGGGAATAGGGTAGTTGACTAATATCGATGTAGTAAAAAATATTGATACTTTACCAAAATATTGGTAAATAAGAACCAATAGCCTAAATTTTCAGTTAAAAATATAACGTCTAGCTGGTTTTGTGAGCATTCAAAGTTTCATGGGCAAGTCCATTTTTAAAATTTATAATATTATAAAAATAATTATATCAATGAACTACCCACACATTAAACACAAACTTTTATTATAAAACTATGTACATAAACGAAACATTTGATATAGCTACCAAACAAAATTTGCTAGACGCGCATACAAGATACGAGAGTGTGACGTCACATGTTAGTAGCCATTTGTATAGAGCGTTTTTGGGCCCGCGTAAAATATGTGCTCTTAAAGTTGTGATATCTCAGGTAATTCAAATCAGAATCAAATAATTCTTTCAACAATGTTTCTTTAATAGAGGGGTCTTTTGATTAAACACATAAAAAAAAAATAGTCAACTACCCTATTTATGGGCGACGGTGATTGTTTACTATCAGGTGATCCACTTGGTTGATTATCACATACAGGATGTATCTGTGAACATCCCTTTAACCACGTCTTAACCAACAACATATTTTGTTTACCGACTTTTAAAAATTTCACAGATACCCCCTGTATAACGTAAGAGAACAACAAAGATCCATAGTTTTTTAAATCTTCGCGTTGCATTATAACTATAAAGTATTAAACCAGTCAGTTCAGTTCGCTTGTGACCACGGCTGCTGCAACGTAGCCGAAACGTCAAGCAGTAAGTACTTACAATGTACTTAAAAATAAACGTCGCGTTAATTCCCGGTTTAATACTTTATAGTAACAAAGATCCATTTTTGATTTCTTCCTCTGGATGTACGACGTACTCGTCACGTGATTTCTACTGGTTTTTTATTTGATAGCTAGCAGACAAGCAGGCGGATCACCTGATGGTAATCGATTGCCGCCGCTCATAGGCATCTGCAACACCAGTGGAGTCACAACTGTGCTGCCAACCCATTACCCTTTTTCCCACAGTTGGGCCTCCCGGTACCCTCACTCGACGAAAAACAGCGCAAGCTCTGCCTCACCGATCTTCTGTGAGGTCGTGGTATCACTCCGATCAAGCCGGCCTACTCATGCCGATGCTCTTCCACAGTATAAAATGATTTTGAGATAAATTAGCATAAACCTCGGATATAATAATACGTGCGAAGTCCGGGCTAACAGCTAGTATTTCATTAATTCATTAAAACTCAAGAAACCTCACTCGCACACCTCGATTGTCTCAAAACACTTGGACCCCTTTTGTATGGGACCCCTTCAAAGGCCATACAATAAATTCACACCTATCTCAGACAATAGTGAAGTTGTTGAATGAGTTTTTGAATTGAACTTAGTTCACTTAACCAGTTCACTCACTGATGTTTGTCTCGAGTTATTTTTTATGTGATAGTAAGCGATTGCCGCCGCCCATAGACACCTGCAAAACAAGTGGAGTCAAAAGTGCGCTTCCAATCTTTAGCCCCCTTTCCCTCCGGTCGAGCCCATTCTTACCGAAGCATGGGTCTCCCACGGTAGAAATAGTTCAATAGTTTACTAGCGTCGTAAGACCCAAAAGCCTTTTAAAAGGCATAAAACAATTGATTTTCCTTTGTGTCTGCTGTCTGGACCTTATGACGCTAGTTGAATTATTTTGATGTATATGTAAAAAAATAATATGGAGTTTAATTTAAACGAGGTAAAAATGACAGTTGAAGACACAAAGATAGAGACAAAACGAGCTGAGGGGCTAGCACGAACGTTTTAATGAATCCGTAACTTTGACGTATCGTCACAGATTAAAGACATACGAGTACTACAGACAGTCAGAGTTACTTTCGCATTTATAGTATTTGTTAGGATTTGGATTATGTTTAATATACCTACTTACTTAAAGGGGTTTAACAGTAAGAAAACAACCCATTTTTTTTTGGTAGTGTACGTAGAGACGATCGTATTTTTTCTTTTGAGTGAACTATTCTGAACAACACCACAGGCATCCGAGAAGTGTGGGACCGGCTCTCAATTAACGAATATAATAAGAACGGAATGAATGACTGGAGTGAGGTGTATTTCACACTCTTTAGGGTCCAAAGATATGCACCGGAATACGCGCCTCACAGCGACATAAAATATTTGTTTTGTATAGCTTTTTATACAGGGCCTACCTATCTGTGAACATACAGGGTGTATCTGTGAACATTTACATCCCTTTAACCACGTGTTCTACTAACCATTCGAAACAACATTTGTTCTATGACTTTTGGAAATTCGCATAAAAATTTTTCATCTTTCCATACAAAGTCGGTCCATATTCCATACACTTCCAAAGTAGAAAAATGTTTGCTCCCCCCCTCAAATTCCTAAATAAAAAAATATGAATACCATCAGCAGATCTGTATGCTCATCTGCCCCTACCTCATAAAAGTGTGCTCAAATAAAAAATCTAATTGAAATCATCACCACCACTCTCACAAATATCTCCGTCTCTCTCTCACATCTCGAACTCCCTTCAAGTGTAGGATATCACGTCCAGTGTAGATAGACCTCTCTCGCCTTAGTATTAAGAACTATAACTTTCTGAAATTGCTGAGATCTGAGACTAGGGATGCGCAAACGCATACTGAATAAATAAATAAATAAATGCGCCAGACAATCACACCAATCAACCTGGTCTCAAACTAGGGCAACCCCTGTACTATGAGTACCAGGTGACGATAATTAATCGGACGTGAATGAATGAATGCAAATAAAGATTATAGTATTGAGTTATAGTTTCATTTAGTTAATTTTGGTTCTAGTTCCAAATTTTTTTCAATAGATAGCATTGAGTGTCAATTAAATCGCGCAAGCGTTTTGTTTCTTCATTATTTTGTTTAAAAATAGTCTCGATAAGATGTTATAATGCATCAAGAAAGTTATGTTATCGGATTTTGGAGAAACTAACGGTGTTCCTATGTTTTATAACCAATGGGGATACCATACTTTATGACATAAGCGGCAGTGGCGCCATCAATTAATTTCATAACTTTCTTGATGCATTATTTCTGTATTCAAATGTACAGACAGCCAAAAATCAGGTTACCACAACCTGTCAAATTAAGTTGATATTCAACTAAATACAGGGTGTAGGTAGGTATCTGTAAACATTTACATCCCTTTAACCACGTGTTCTATCAATCATTCTGAACAACATTTGTTCAACAACTTTTCCAAATTCTTCGAAAAATTTTTCGACTCCCTATACAAAATGACCAAGTCACGTGACCGACTTTGTATGG
Source organism: Cnaphalocrocis medinalis (assembly GCA_014851415.1). NCBI lineage: Eukaryota > Metazoa > Arthropoda > Insecta > Lepidoptera > Crambidae > Cnaphalocrocis > Cnaphalocrocis medinalis. The sequence goes on along the minus strand of CM026301.1, from coordinate 3,276,981 downwards.
AGAGATGAAATGAGATGAAAGATGAGATGAAAGTTTCAAATTTCATAGAACAAATGTTGTTCAGAATGGTTGGTAGAACACGTGGTTAAAGGGATGTAAATGTTCACAGATACACCCTGTATGTATGTTTGACAGTAAGATGACAATCCTTTGAAGAAATTTGACAGGTATGTATACTTACTTTGATGAGTGGTTGTACGTACCCATCTCTATAGGTAACCAAATCGGGGTCCAACAACCCTGGTTTTCATACCTCCGTGTCAAGCGTATACAATAGCTATTATGGCCATACAAAGACTCATACAACCCTCTTAACACCTAGTCCTTTGATTCCGACTGCGGTTTTGTATGATGTTTTAATTTGTCGGTTTTGATGTGGGAAATGTGTGAGTGAAAGAAATTAATGTTGTGAGGTTCGAGTTTGTGTTTATATGGTGGCAGACGAGCAGGTTGATCACTTGATGGTAAGCGAATCATTCGCCTGGGATATTTGAAATTCGACAAACAAATCGAATTTCAATGAAGATGATTATACCTACTCTGATTCATAATCATGTAAAGTAAACTGACAGATGTCAATGTGTCATCCCCATACATTATCACTCAATTTGACACATGCAAAATGTCAAAATGCATAGAAACTTGTCATTTTCATCTGCCAGTTTACATGATTATGAATCAGAGTATAGAACCTATTAGAACGACCAGTGACATAAACGTTTATTTTGACGTTCAATCCAATTTAAAAGGTTATATATATTATATACATATAACCTAGGTAGGTTATATGTATATCCTCAAAAATCAGATAACATGACTTTCAGATGGATCTATTATTAATGTTGTACATAGGTTTTTAAATCTTTTAATAATAAACCAGCCAGAGGCCAGATGGAGTGACGGTCTGCGCAAGAGGGCTGGAGCTGGATGCGAGTTGCCGAAGATCGAACAAAGTGGCGAGCATTTGGATAGGCCTATGTCCAGCAGTGGACTGCAGCAGGCTGATGATGATGATGCTGACGAATAATAAACCTACACATATCGACTGAAAATTCGCGTATTGACTCCTAACGTAGGTATCCTGATATTTAAGACACTTTCTGATAATCCCAACTACCTACATTTTACCCAGATTCAATTTTAGCGTAGACAAGTCTAAAGATGGCGTCTAAACCGATTATATTCTAATTTTGAGCAATTACTCGAAGCTGAGCTGAACTTAACTAAGTGGCTGCTTAGAGCTTGGGGAAGGTGTCCTGACCGCTGCTTTTAATTAACTTCTAACAGGGCAAATAAGTATAAAAGTAAAGTATCAGCTTATACAGGGTGTATCAGTGAATATTTACATCAATTTAACCATGTGTTCTACCAACCATTCTGAACAACATTTGTTCTATGACTTTTCAAAATTCGCATAAAATTTTTTCATCTCTCCATACAAAGTCGGTCACGTGACTTGGTCATTTTGTATGGGGAGTCGAAATTTTTTTCAAACAATTTAGATTTTTCAGAATAGTTGATAGAACACGTGGTTAAAGGGATGTAAATGTTTACAGATATACCCTGTATGTATACTGTCCCACTGCAGGGCTGAGATGAGAGAAAGATGCTGGGATTTCAGTGGTTGTTTAATGACATTTTGACATCCCACATCAAAAATAACCAATCACCGTGTAGATGTACCTCAGCTCTACAGTACGCCATCTAGCGGAGTTTTCACACGATAACCCCCATTCTATCAATTTGGGTCACTAAGTCAGTAAGTTTTTTTCTCTAATGGACTCTGCCCATGTCGTGAGGGTAGTCGACCAAAGTCAAAACTCCCTTTTAAAGTCGTCACAAAGTGATCTGTCTCAAGGGATTTGAACCCACGATCTTCGGTAAATGGATGCTCCCAATACTTTATACAGACAGACGTGACAAAAATCTTGACATGAGTGGCATGTTAAGTAGTTTAAGTCCCTAAGGTTTCTGTATGCGAAGTCGGGAAAATCTGCATAAAAGACGAATATCAAATATGTGGTTACTTTTGTATGCATGTCGCACCTTTATTCAAACAAAGAAATAAGTCAAAATTCGCGTTTTCCGAGATTTCATCAAAAACTGTAATAACTTAACAAGGACTATCGTTTCACTCGAACAGCCAATCAAATATGAGCAAACTGAGGGAGACAGCGCATGGTCCGCCTCTCTTTTACTAAAACGCGCGAACAAGTTGAATCCGGTAAAGCGAAAGATTCAATGATGTGCCAGCTTTGTTCAAGGTTTGACCGCTGCTCTTCCGTGTTTGAGTGAAATAAAACCAAACATTGCGGTGTTTTACTGCCAGATAAAAATTTATTTTCTCTAATATTTAATCTAATAGTGCAATAATTTATACTTAGTTCACTTTATAAGAAAAAAAATTGAAATTTCTACGTATATAGACATAATTCTGTTTTATTTTAAAAGTTTCATAAGATACTGAACTTAATAAGACTTATTTCAATATTGTACTGTTAATTCACGATTACCGTTGTGGTATTTGGAGTTGAGTCTCTGTGTTAATAACTTTAGAAATATTACTGTTTCAACTTTTTAAATTAATTCACTATTAAAGTAAATTCATACATGTCACGTTACTGAAAGTATCGTAATAATGGCAATTTTAATCAGTATTTAGCATGGCGTCATTATCTAGGTCGCGGATGATATAGGTTTAGTTGATCAAAATACATCAATATCTGATAACGATTCAAAAAAGTATGACCCTCATACATTGAATGACCAAATTTGATTGTAAAGTAAGTTATCTGGAGGCACGGCAGTGCCAGTGCGAGAAGCTACGCCTGCGCTGTGTTTCGACGAGAAAATAAACGATGGTATTGAAGGCTCCATCGGGGAGAAAGGGGGTTAAAAGGTTAGCAGGGGATTTGTGACTCCGCTCGTGTTGCGATGAGTGTCTATTATACGCCTGCTCGTACATTAATTCTTGTATGACTGTCATTGTACATAAATATAAATATACGTACGCCGCTCAACTAGGGCTTGCAATCGAATATTCGAAAAAATTTAATATAAAACTGTTCCGTATATTCGAGTATTAGATCTGCGATATTCGATAATCGTTTTTTTCGAAATTCCTAGTCAATCCTTTTACGTGGTGTAAGATGATGGCATATTTTATTAAATGAAATGAAACAGAACTCCAAGGCACTTTCCAATACTGACCATCTTCTCTAGGACGGGCGGCAATAAGAGGTTCCTATCTCCAAGGGCGGTTAATGTTGTCCTTGATTCATCCCACGCAGGCATTCCGCCATTGTGTGCTGTGCGGTATCTTCCGCACAGTCGTACACATCTGCACCGGAAACGATGCATAGATACCTTCCAACTTAGCCATGTCATGAGAGGATCTGTGTCAACAGATAGCTCATCGATCCACCCCACTTTCTTCGAATCCATCTGTCTAAGATGGGCCAGACCGGCTCCAGAATCCGACGTCGTGATTCAGAACCTTCGGTGTCGAACTAGTTTAGGCGCCGGCGCCGCCATTCACTTAGTGCCGTGTCCTGAGCAGCTCTTTACTACCGCACTACTGCGTCCAGCGGAGAATAAATAAAAATGAATAAAATCCATACTAATATTATAAATGCGAAAGTAACTCTGTCTGTCTGTCTGTCTGTCTGCTACTCTTTCACGCCAAAACTACTCAACGGATTTAAATGAAATTTGGTATACAGATAATCTAGACCCTGAGAAAGGACATAGGTTGTAAGGGGTTGAAAGGGGGGTAAGAAGTTACTTTTCCACGCGGACGGAGTCGCGGGCGGCCGCTAGTGAATAAATAAATTGAAACAATATCACATACATTGCCCTGGTCCTAAACTAAGGTTTTTCCTTGTACTATGGAAACCAGAAACAACGAAGGAACCACAAACACCCGGCACCATTACTGCGAATTTGAGCACTTTGCCAGTAAACAAAATCCTGGACTTCTGCGTCTAGATCCCTTAAGGGGACCTGCTATGGCGCACGCCACCTCGTGAAAAAATGGTACGATATCCTATAATTATCTGAACTTCCATGACCTTTTGTACTTGAAACAAGCCTTATGACGGTTCTTTAATGATCCCGACCAGATCGGTGCCCCGTATTGGGCAATCGATCTTACTACCCCATTTTTAAACGGCGACAGCTTTCATCGCCTCCTCTTAGGTTGGGCAACAGCCGACTAAGAGCCCCCGCAGCGCCAACTAATCTCGGGACCAGCCGTTGCCGGTGCCCGGTAAACTCCCATCTGCTGTCAACCACGAGTATCAAGTACTTAAGGGTAGCTCCAACTGGGATGGTAGTCCTACCCACCACAATGGTGAATCCAGGAGGACTTTTTCCGAGGACTGAGAAACCAGATTCCCTCGGACTTGTGAAGTGTACCCCTTGACACAACCTCTGCCAGAGCAGTCAAGCGTGGATCCACCATTGTGGGCACTGTGGGCATGCCCACAGCCTTAAATTTACTTGAGACTTTGCACTTTCTTCTATCAACTTAGGATCAGCATTCTAAGAGATTCTAAGAGAGGGAGAGGGGGATTGGCGGGGAGGTTGTATCCACAACTATGGGCGTAGCTAGGGGGGGACGAGCCGCTAGGACCCCCCTTCGACGATACCCCAAGTCGGAAAATCCTTAGATGCCCATAATCACGGGCGTAGCTAGGGGAAACGAGCCGCTAGAACCCCCCTTCCACTATGTCCCAAGTCAGATAATCCCTAGATGCCCACAACCATTTTTGAGGTCTGGATCCGCGTCTAGCAGCAGTGACAAGTACTGTAGCACCCCGAAGTTCAAAAACTCGGACTGTCACCAGTGCGTCGTCGACATAACAAATAACGCGCAAAATTACGCAGCGCAGAACGTAATTCGGCATGAAAGGGCCGGCTCGACCGGCGTGATACCAAGGTCTCACAGAATAACGGCGTGAAGCAGCGCCTGCGCTGTGTTTCGTCCAGTAAGTGAGGGTACCGGAGGCCCAATTGGGGGGAAAATGCACCTTTTTACATAAATTTAAGTCTTTGTGTTACACTTAATTTATCTTATACTGGAATAAAAGTAAAAAGATGAAACCTTTTAAATTATAACAATAAAAAACAGCAACATTCTGACTTGCATCGTACCATTTTGAAGGAATTAAATTAATATTTTTATCAAAAAGTGAAATAAGTACGAACTTTTTTTTCAACAATATAAATAAATACCTTCCTTTTATAAATAACTATGATCTCCATACAAATTAATTTCTATATGTTTTAAACTTTTCATACCTATTTTTAAAACAAGGCTATTGTTATTAGTTTATTTTTTATTTAATTTTGAAGTACACTATGCGGAGGTGTCAAACTTCAAATGCGTTTTCCCACAAATGTGAAATTTTGAGTTATTTCTTTGTTTGAATAAGGGTGCGATGTGATCTATGTATATCTATAGCATTTATAAGGATATACTTCTATTGACAACGACAAGGCTTAGGTACAGATAAACCGAAAACACGAAAGACTAGCGTGATACATGACGCTCGACCCAAGTGATACCACGGCCTTACAGATGACCGCCGTGAAGCAGGGCCTGTTTTTCGTTTCGTCGAGTGAAGGTACCGGGGGCCCAATTGGGAAAAAAACAGAATTTCTAATCTTTCTGCGACACTCAGAAACGTCTATTAACTTTAATTGTCCCTCAAGACAAAAATATTGACCCTTGTTTCGTCCGGCAGTTTGATTGAAAGAAATAACTTTTTAATGATATTATAAGAAACCTCAATAAAGAAGAAAACGAAACGTCACTCAGAAAAACAATTCAAGAATGCAGCTGTCAAATCCACAGGTCAAATCTCAACATCTTTATTTAGTAAGGAAACCAGTTTTTATATAAAAATGCAGAAAAATAACAAAAAAATGTAGAATAAACAACCAGAAATTCTTTGGGAATTAACATCAGAAAAAGTCACTGTAACAATTATGTTGGAGATGGAATATAACCAAAACTAGAACAACTGAAGAAATAGCCCAAAATGTTCAACGATGAAGGTATGTGAATATATGTATCTCTCTCACACCTTAGCGTAAGGCGGACTCTTCTCGAAGAACTGGCTTGCGCTAAAAGACCAGTTGGTCGACCAATGTCAGATAGGACTATATGAAACGGGACATAATGCGTTCGGTATCCCGGTATATCAGACATGATGAGATCCGCAGGAGAGGTCGCGGATATAGCCCAAAGATTGGCGTGGCTCAAGTAGGTACAAATGGGCAGGGCACTTTGCGAGGAGAACAGACGGTCATTGGGGCGGAAAGGTCCTTGAGTGGAGACCGTGGCAGGCCCCAGGTGGACCGACGATCTAGTGAACGCCGCAGGAGTCCCTTGGATGCGGGTGGCACAGGACCGATCTGTGTGGAGAACATTGGGGGAAGCCTATGTCCTGTGGACGGGACGGTTATTGGCTGAAATGATGATGATCTCGGTGTGTGGCAAGAGAAGGAAACCTTCGGATCGGCGAGGTCACTCAGCTAAGCCTGTGAAGATCCCAGGAAGCTCCTGCACTTCTGGGCGGAGTTAGGCTGGCTACACGTTTGGACGTGAAGTAGGGTTCTTCAACCCATACTCATGTCCATGGACGAATATAAGGGGGGATCCAGGGGGTCCGGACCCCCCCATTGAGGTTTGGATTGACATAAGGGTTCAATCGGCTATAACCCAGGGCGACATAATTAAGGGGTCGAAAAGGTTGGTGGGGTAGCAAATTGTTGTTAGCCCTGGGAAAATTGCTTTATTCTGTTGTAACACGCACATGTCCGGAATTTTGCAAGGGGGACCCCCCCCTTGTCAAAGCTATATATACGTCCGTACTCATGTCCCCTCCCCACTCTGGCGATGAGGGCATCGCTGGAGTTTAGTCGGTATGCCTCCGGCCGCTGCCGGAGGAGAGCACAACATAACCCGCTTGCATAGATTTGAAAAATCAAGAAGTGAATCTTACCACTGAGCTAGCTCGTAATTATAGTATGTAAACACTTGTATATCATCATCATCAGCAACCCACCCTCGTCCACCGCTGGACATAGGTCTCCCCTAATGCACGCCACCGCTCCCGATTTTCGGCCACTCTCATCCAGCCCACACCAGCCAGCCTTCGAATGTCGTCATCCCGTCTTGTAGCAGGGCGTCCAACACTACGTTTACCGAGTTGCGGTCTCCACTCAAAGACTTTATAGCTCCAATGCTAATAGTAATTTTGGTTTCGGTTTAAAGATTTTAATTATCTCACTAGTGGCCGCCCGCAACTTCGTTTGCGTGAACTTTATGACTCTTGACTTAAAGATGATTATTTAAATATAATTTAACAAAAATATTACTTATTATAAATGTTCGTTTAGAGGTTAATAGATTTTTAAGGCGGCTCATTAATATTTTATACGAAATGCTAAGGAATGGAACAACTTGCCGGCTTTTGTATTTCCAGAGAGCTACAATTTGGGTGTCTTTAAGTCGAGAATGATTAGGCTTCTTCTGGGAAAGCACGCTACATCTTAGACCTCATTGTCACTCTCCATCAGGTGAGATGAGGTCAAGTGCAAACCCATTAAATATTTAAAACTAGCGGCCGCCCGCGACTTCGTCCGCGTGGAAAAGTAACTTTTTACCCCCCTTTTAACCCCTTATAACCCCCTAATATTATTATGTTGATAGCCTATAGCCTTCCTCGATAAATGACTATCCAACAAATAAAGAATTATTCAAATCGCACCAGTAGTTTCGGAGATTAGCGCGTTCAAACAAACAAACAAACAAACAAACAAACAAACTCTTCAGCTTTATTATATTAGTATAGATATCATGTTCTAATGAACCCCCAAATTATTTTTTATTCCATTAGGGGATGTAAGTATTCTATTAAATTTTGAATCTTATATTTTATCCATCAATTCTGTCAAAGAATGTGTATGCAAAAGTTGGAGTAAATTGGGCCAAGGAATCACGTTGTCCCATGAACAAACTTTGAACCCCCTTTTCGCTCCATTAGGGGTTTAAGTTCGGAATATCCTTCCTTATAGGATCTCATCCAAACATGCTCATCACATTTGACAATTTTCCATTCCATTTCATTCCTTATTTGTTATAGTGTAGCTGGGCTCTTAGAGGTCCAAACCAGATGTTCCATGATCTTTAATTTTTTTTCATGGCATCATAAACTGCTCAATCAATCTGTACAACTTTTGTTAAGGTGCCATTGACCTACCTCTTATAGTTTAGCTGGGCTGTGGTGGTTCTACATCAAGGAGCCTGGTCTTCAAAATGTAATATATCCTATAAGTTGCCCTGATATTACAGCTATACAATAAAAAAAAGTTTCATTTGAATTGGTTCAGTAGTTTCCGAGATTAGCGCGAACAAACAGACAAACAGACAAACAGATAAACAGACAAACAGACAAACAGACAGACAAAAATTTTAAAAATTATTGATTCATGTTCTGTTACTGTTTTTTAGTCGTCCTAAGTTATTTTGAGATAAATATCTTCAATGTACAGACACAGCTTTTTTACATTTTTATTATATGTATAGATATATAAAAGAACAGTTCACTTGCAATGAGCTTAAAAATAACTATATTAATTGAAGCATTGAGACATCAATGAATTGAAGTAAGTTATTGATTTACAAATACAATATCGGTACAATACATAAAGACACTATCTCATTTATAATATTAGTATGGATAGAAATCATAACAAAGATATTATAAATAATAACTTCATTAGTAAAGCCTATTGACCAAACTGACCAAACACAGGTGTTCCTTATACTAATATTTGTACAAGGTAGGAATCGAGTGACGTGGGAGAAGCACGCTTTGGCATGAATGGAACGGCTCGGCTTCTTGCTTCTTGGATCTGGATTCTGCACATCAGGGGATTAGGAGCAGGTGATCCGTCTGCTCGTCTGCCACCTATAACATAAAAAAATAATATTCGTATTTCCACCATCAACTCACTATAACTTGGACATCTTTAAGGCAATAGTGAACAGGCATCTTCTAGGCAAACGCGTGTCATCATAGACCTCATCGTCACTTTCCATCAGGTGCGATTGTGGTCAAGCGTTGGCCTATATTCTATACTATTTATAAAGAGATAACTTCTATAGACAACGACAAGGCTTATAGGTAAACCGAAAACACGTAACGCATGCGCGATGTAATTGAGCACAGCGCCATCTATTGGTTCATTTCTGAATTACGTTCCCGTAGCGAAGTGAGGGCGGGCCACTAGAAGTCTAATAAAAAAACTCCACGGTAAGGGAAAATATCGTGACGAAACCTGAACAGTTCGGATAGTTTCTGAAACGGGTAACCATGATTCAGTTGGTCTGGTTCCCCTGTTGGGTTGCGAAGGTCAGATGGCAGTCGCTTCATTGTAATTACCAGACTCCTAAAATCCTGAACCATGGTCTAAGCGTACCCCGGGATCCAAAGTGACAGCTTTTTTATGATATGATAGTGGCCCGTCCTCACTTCGTTTCAGGACTTTAGTTCCACATTACACCAATAGATGGCGCTGTGCTAAATTACATCACGCAAGCGTTTCGTGTTTTCGGTTTACCTATAAGCCTTGTCGTTGTCTATAGAAGTTATCTCTTTATAAATAGTATTGATTAGTGGCCCGCCCTCACTTCGCTTCGGGACCGTAATTCAGAAATGAACCAATAGATGGCGCTGTGTCCAATTACATCGCGCAAGCGTTTCGTGTTTTCGGTTTACCTATAAGCCTTGTCGTTGTCTATAGAAGTTATCTCTTTATAAATAGTATAGATATAGGTTGTAGACGAGCCAACAGATCACCTGATGGTAAGCGATCACCGCCGCCCATGGATACCTGCAACACCAGTGTTGCTACAAGTGCGCTGCTTACCTTTTAGCCCCCCCTTCCTCTGGATTGGGCCTCAGTACCCTCACTCACGCGGCGAACACAGCGCATGCACTGCTTCACGCCGGTTTTCTGTGAGGACGTGGTATTACTCCGGTCGAGCCGGCCCATTCATGCCGAAGCGTGGCTCTCCCACTGTTGCTTTAGATGCAACCGGGGATTACACGCTAAGAAAGAGATGTAAAACGAATAGGAAAGTGTAAATATTATGTATGACCGTTTACTGATTAAAATTTCAGCAATGGCAACATTTTACGTCATTGGGTTGCTAGGTAGGTATAGTTATAAAAAAATCATAGAGAGGCTCGTTTCAGAATTTTACACATCGCCTTCGTGGCGCAATAGGTTAGCGCGTTCGGCTGGTTAACCGAAAGGTTGGTGGTTCGAGTCCACCCGGGGGCGTATATTTTTGAAAAAAAAAAATGTATTCTTTTATTATTGGACTGGCCGGATGGCGCATTTGGTAGTGACCCTGCCTCATACTCCAAAGGTGGGTTCGATCCCCACGCTAGACAAACATTCATGTGATGAATACTGTTGTCTGATATCCATAATACAATACGGAGTCAGGTATGGTAAGGGATTACCGCCGCCTCAGACACCTGGAACACCAGTAGACACAGGTCCCTCCACCAGCCCATGGTCCTTCCTACCGCCTCGGCATACGGACCGAATCTCGGGAGACGCTCACCAAGGTACTTGCTAAGAGCTCTTTCCCCGGTGCGTTTCTTCACTCCCTACAAAGTCTGTGTCTTTGGCCCAGTCTCAATGTCACTTCTCCACAAATGGGGCGTGAAACACCACAGCACAAGCGACTTGCGCTCGGGCAGTTCCACATCAATCGAACACCAGTAGAGTTACAATCTTTAACCTCCTTTCCCCCCAATTGGGCCTGTACCCTGTAGTCACTAGGTCAGTGGTTCTTAACCTTTAAGTCATGAGGGACCATTTTACCAAAATTCTGTCGTGTCTGGGACACACTTCGGACATGCGTCGCGGCGCCGTTTGCGTTGTGTTGACTCGACTCACCACGTCACGTCACTTGTTTATTACGATGTCTTCGCGGACCACTTGGAATGCCTCCAGGGACCATCAGTGGTCCGCGGACCACCGGTTAAGAACCCTGCACTAGGTGAAACACAGCGCAGCCGCTGCTTCCGTGGTATCGTTCCAACCAGTCGAGCCAGCCCATTCACGCCGGAGCGTGGCTCTCCCACGGTTAAGAAGAAGAAAAGATGATTAATGTGTCTGATCCTTGTGTGATGAACACTTGTGTTTGTTCAGTATCTGGGTGTATGTATTAAAGTATTATATTTGTGTTAACAGAGGGCTGTTATCTGACATCTGCAACACAAGTGCTTAACCTACTTACTACGGATTCAGATCAATGTATGAGACGTTCTGAGAATTTATTATTTATTTATTTACAGAGGAAGATGAGAACGCGGTCGGCGCAGTCCGGTACCCTTGCATGCCATCTCTGGTGTCTCTGCAGCAGATGCGGAACCGCCTTCACCTGGCGTACCTTGGTCGAAAGCTGATGAAGTGGACCGCGCTCGCTACCGGCCGTGAGCTGCGGCGGCTGGCCTTCGAACTGGACAAGTTAGTAAAGAGCTGAAAAGCTTTTGCAAATGCAAAATCAATAGATGGCGTTCCGTTAACGTCAGGTCCAACAACGAGTGGATTGGTTACATTTGACGTCTCATGTCATAATTATGAAGTTACTAGCTTTCTCCCGCGGCTTCGCTCGCACCCCCCACTTTCCTTAAATGGGGGTTAGAAAAGGCCCAAAAAAGTAGCCTAGTTACTCTTCATCCAATCGACTATCTCCACTTAAAAATCACTTCAATTCGTCGCTGCGTTTTGCCGTGAAAGAAAGACAAACATACAGATAGACACACTTTCCCATTTATAATAATATTAGTATAGATGTTATGAAACAACCAATGTCGTCAAAGTTGGACCTGACGTCAACGTAACGCCATCTATCGGATTTTGCATTTGCAAAAACCATCATTAAAATCTGTACTTGATGAGATAAAGCTGCTTTTCGACACTGATCTATTGTGCTCGATTTTTTTTTTGATCTGTGACTGACGAGCAGACGGAACACCTGATAGTAAGCGATTGCGTTGTAATGCGGATTGGTGATCGCAAACCCGAGCTATATGGTTTAAAATTCGAAACATACTTTTTGACCTGGAAATTGAACCTGGGACATCATTAGACCATTGACATCCAAACATACATACACTCTTAATAATGTCAACATGGGTGTCACGGACAAACTAATTTCGAAAAATGTGGGCGTAACGGCCGGACCGGAAAAAGCACCCACGATCCACAGAGTTACCATTGCTTATGAAAAATGGCAACATTTTCATTAAAACTCCATGTTTTTGTATAGCACAAGGCTATTCAAGTAGGTAAGTAAGTGTATAAAAAAAATTATACATCTGCATTTCAAATACTCACACATCGCCTTCGTGGCGCAATAGGTTAGCGCGTTCGGCTGTTAACCGAAAGGTTGGTGGTTCGAGTCCACCCGGGGGCGAATATTTTGGAAAAAAAATATAATATACTACTACGACATCTATAATTTTTTGTTATAATAATGTATCAGCCTATATACTGTCCCACTGCAGGGCAAAGGCCTCCATCATAGAAATCAAGTCATCGCTACTATGACGGGATTAGGCTTAATCACCACGCTTGCCTAATGTGGATTGGTGATCAAAAACCTGAGCTATTTACGAAAAATTTGATACATTGCTCGACCCAGGAATCGAACAGACCCCTGGATCATGTTTCGGATCTTAAACCACTGGACCAACGGGGTGTCTATTCATATTCATATTCATTTATTGCACAATCACATTACATTTTATAAGGTCTTAAGAGTAATATTGTGGTATACATTATTAAAGCGTTATACTTTTTGATATTTTGAATTAATAAGAGCGATAGTGGTTCAGACTTGCACCTTCCATTCTGAGGGTATTTTTTTTATATGATAGGTAGCAGACAAGCAAGCAGAATAACCTGATTGTAAGCAATTGCCGCCCGCCCAGGGATACCTGCAACACTAGTAAAGTTACAAGTGCGCTGCCAACGTTTTATCCCCTTCCCCCGGGTGGGCCTCCGGTTCCATCACTCGGCAAAACACAGCGCATGCCCTGCTTCACGCCGGTTTCTGTGAGGCAGTGGTATCACTATCAAGGCGGCCCATTCATGCCGAAGCGTGGCTCTCCCACAATTCATGGTTCGAATCCGAGCATGCACCTCATGCGGATTTTGAAACGCGATAGTCCACACCGCGTTTGAGTGGAGACCGCGACTCGGTAAGCGTAGTGTTTGCGCCCTGCGACAAGATGGGATGATGACATTCGAAGGCTGGCTGGTGTGGGCTGGATGAGAGTGGCCGAAAATCGGGAGCGGTGACGTGCATTAGGGGAGACCTATGTCCAGCAGCGGACGAGTGTGGGTTGCTGATGATCATGATGAGAGCACTCCAACAGGTGATCCGTTTGCTCGTCTGGCGTAGTAAAGAAACCGTTCTGTTCCAGAGCCTACAAGTCCTTTCGGCGAGGATATGCGTAATGCCTTCATGCTACTGGCGAGAGGGAGGTACTTTCTACCCCAACCTGAATAAAATGGTCCTGGAGAATGCGCCAAATAAGGTTTGTTCCTTTTTTCTTTCAATAAACTGTATCTGCAATCAGTCGACAAACTTTTATCAAATTTTCTGGCGTCGACTTCGCTGGCTTGGCCACCTCGAGAGAATGGGAGAAGATCGTGCGGCAAAAAGTAGGCTCTTTTTTTATAGTATTGGAAGGCAAACGAGCAAGCGGGTCACCTGATGGTAAGTGAACACCGCCCACCATGGACATCAGCTCCACCAGAACTACCAGACTAGGCTTTGTTTTACCTGGTACCTACTGAGGGATGAAGTTGTGAAAGATCTGCGTAGAATCCAGGCTGATGACTAGCAAGAGCTGGCGCAGTATCGACTAGATGTGCCCTGTGGCTAGGGGCGTTATGAATACTGCCAAGGTATTCCCGGCCTGTCGTAAGAGGCGACTAAACGGGCTTCGGAGTACGTGAGCATGGCCACTACTTGGGGAGTGGCTTGCTCAGTATCACGATTCCGCGAGGGAAAATCCTACTGGGTGTCCTGGTAGGTCGCGCATCTATAACGTCGTAACGCCAGACAGCAGAAACAAAAGAAAATCAATTGTTTATGCCTTTAAAAGGCTTATGGGCCTTACGATGTTAAGGGCTGCATTGCGCCAAACAATTTGGCGTAAATAGCGGTACGGTCCAGTCCCGGCTGTGGGTATCCCGACCGCGATTGCGCTGAGATGGACACCCCAGGGGTTTTGGTTAGGGTTAGAGTCCCACACACCACCTTGTCCCCCACATGTGAAAAGAGAGATCGAATAGATGGAGGCTCTTGTTATCGGAGACCAAGGCTCACTTTGGGTCGCTGGGTCTAAGGGTTCAATCGGCTACAACCTAGGGCGACATAATTAAGGGGTCGACAAGGTTGGTGGGGTAGCAATTTCTTTATTCTGTTTAAGTCCTTTGCAGAACAGTTATGTATGTTAAATTTTGGAATCTACTTTTACTTTCTTTTTTTTTGTTATATTCCACTTTTAGACTAACCCCGATTTTGCATTTGCCTGTCACGGGGGGGTGAGGGGGGGGGTGTCAACCGGAATTTTGCAAGGGGGACCCCCCACTTGAACAACTCAAGAATGGATTCATCCCAGGCGCAAAGCACAGCTCTTTAAGGCGTTTTACTACGTTTTGGTGCAGTAGTTGGCTCGTTAGAGAGTTTAGGCATCATAATCAATACCTCTTTAATAACTTGCAAAAGTTACCAAAATCTGTTTCTCATAGATTTTCCATTTTTCTCAAAAATATACGCCCCCGGGTGGACTCGAACCACCAACCTTTCGGTTAACAGCCGAACGCGCTAACCTATTGCGCCACGAAGGCGATGTGTGTAGATTTGAAATGCAGATGTACAATTTTTTTTCTACACTTACTAACTTGAATGGCCTTGTGCTAATTCAAAAACATGGGTCTTTAATTAAAGGTGTTTAGCCCATTCGACATAGGCCATGGTGCGTGCATTTTCGAATCCGTGCTTCTGGATTTTTTATATCTATTGCATAGGTATATATATTTCACATAATATAATATATAATGACTGGCAACATACTTGTTGCGCAGGATCGACCGAAGAGGCATTCTCTTGTTTTGGCATTTTTTTCGTTTTTTCGACTCATTTTTTAAAAGTCTTAGAACATTTTGTTCAAGATGAGTGGTATAGTTTGGGTATTTGCAGCCCTGGGCGGAAGACTAACTTGTCACCACATGGCCAGCCCACTGCCACTTCAGCTTACTAATCCGGTGAGCTATGTCGATAACTTTGGTTCTCTGCCGGATCACCTCGTTCCGGATTCGATCACGCAGAGAAACGCCGAGCATAGCTCTTTCCATAGCCCGCTGAGCGACTTTAAACTTGTGGACTAGCCGTGCTGTTAGTGTCCACGTTTCGGCCCCGTATGTCATAATGATACTACCCTGTCAATAAAGTCATGAATTTTTTTCTTGAGAAACTATTACGCAGTTCCATAGTATTATAATAACCTATGGGCTACCATACTCTACGACGTAAGTGGCAGTGGTGCCATCCATACTAATATTATAAATGGGAAAGTGTGTCTGTATGTTTGTCTTTCTTTCACCGCAAAACGGAGCGACGAGTTGACGTGATTTTTTAAGTGGAGATAGTTGAAGGGATGGAGAGTAACATAGGCTACTTTTTGCCCCTTTCTAGCCCCACATTTTAGGGAATTTGGCTGCGGGCAAAAGCATAGTTACTTATATATGCTTTGGACTGCTACGCCATTTTAAGTACGTACGTAGAAAAAAAACTTATAATTGTACATCTACATTTCAAATAAAATTCCATCGCCTTCGTGGCGCAATCGGTTAGCGCGTTCGGCTGTTAACCGAAAGGTTGGTGGTTCGAGTCCACCCGGGGGCGATTTTTTTCACACCCTTAAAAATATGAGCGGTATCGAAAAACATTACTATTTTTAGTAAAATCTATGCTGCCAACTGTTTGGGGGTTCAAACGTCACGCCAGTTATTAGCCTGGAGTCCGCGCAATGAGGGTTCTTGCAAAATGCGATAGATGGCGTTACGTTAACGTCAGGTCTAACTTTGACGACATTGGTCGTTTTCATAACATAACTTCATAATTTTGATATGATAAAATGTAACCAATCCACTCGTTGTTGGCTCTGACGTCAACGTAACGCCATCTATCGGATTTTGCATTTGCAAGAAACATCTTTCTTTATCAACTTTATCCCTCCAGCGGTACCTTGGACGGCCAATATATTAACTACTAGTGGCCCGCCCTCACTTCGCTTCGGGACCTTAATTCAGAAATGAACTAATAGATGGCGCTGTGCTCAATTACATCGCGCAAGCGTTACGTGTTTTCGGTTTACCAATAAGCCTTGTCGTTGTCTAGAGATAACTTCTCTAGACAACGACAAGGCTTATTGGTATAGATAGAAGACTAGCTGTTACCCGCGACTTCGTCCGCGTGGAATAGTATCTTTGGGTAGCATTTTTCATTATTTAATCATATTCATTCCCACTTTTAAGCCCTTAAAACCCCCTTTTCGCAACAAAAAAATATAGCCTATATTTTTGTCAGGGCCTAGACCATCTGTCAATTGTCAATGCAAATCCGTTCAGTAGTTTTGGCGTGAAAGAGTAACAGACAGACAGACAGAGTTACTTTCGCATATATAATATTAGTAAGGATTAACTATATTTTTCTATTTATCCTGTAGCCCCGAAACTAAAACCTTTTTATTCATTATTTAAATACCTAACTGACGCACTCAGAGTCATTAACTAAGTTGGTTTACTTAAGAAAATAAATATTGACACTTATTTCAATACACATAAAGACTACCGATACTTAAGTAAAAACATTAGCTTAAATGGACATCTCTGACAGGCGGCCGTAATAGGCCTTTTCCAATTTTTTTTTCTGATTAGTAATCAAAGAAGCTCTCCAAAAGTAGAAACATCGGCAAAGATTACTCTGTTAGCATGAATATTCCTCCGAGATATCACCATTCAAAGATCACATAAAATAAACCTTGTCAAAACGCTCCAAACAACGGCCCTGCCACGCTGTGACGTCACAGCGTGCTAGTTTGTGTTCATCACGGGAGACCCTTTGTTCGATAGCTATATTAAATAGATGCGTTTATGAAAATGTTTTCAAAAAGAAGTTGCTCAAAATTGCATGAATATCTAATTGTATATAATTATTTAGTAAATGTAATAATTTTAAAATCAAGTTACGTATCAAATTTAGATCTAACTTTAATTGACTGATGACAGAAAATATCAAACTAATTCTTGAATATAGTTTTTTTTTACCGTTATTTCTCCATTTTATACAAAAAATCTTCCAATCTCTAACCTTGGAAACCAGCCTATTATACTTAAATCATGAACCTAAAAACAGTATTTTCAACAAATCAAAAAAATTATAGAATCTATCGAATTAAATTTTTACCATTTTTTCAAAAAATTTCGCCCCCGGGTGGGACTTCGAACCACCAACCCTTTCGGTTAACAGCCGAACGCGCTAACCTATTGCGCCACGAAGGCGATGATAGTGGCTGAAATGTGCGAGCGCAAAATTTAACGCATTATTATTGTTAACTATGATTTGTGACGTCATGTTTACGTTTAGAGATCCGTGCGTCAAAAGAAAAAAGCTACACCTTTGTATGATATTATTGTTTACTATGATACTCGGTACACGTAGTGTTGGACGCCCTGCTACAAGATGGGATGACGACATTCGAAGGCTGGCTGGAGTGAGCTGGATGAGAGTGGCCGAAAATCGGGAGCGGTGGCGTGCATTAGGGGAGACCTATGTCCAGCAGTGGACGAGCGTGGGTTGCTGATGATGATGATGATGATTTGTGACGTCATGTTTACGTTTAGAGATCCGTGCGTCAAAAGAAAAAAAGCTACACTTTTTTATGATCACTTTGTTGTCCGAATATCTTCTATACTATTAATTTATAAAGAGATAACTTCTAAAGACAACCACAAGGCTTATAGGTAAATTGAAAACACGAAACGCTTTCGCGATGTAATTGAGCACAGCGCCATCCTATTGGTTCATTTCTGATTACGATAATTATCCCGAAGCGAAGTGAGGGCGGGCCACTAGACTATTTATAAATATTGAAAGTCGATAGACTCAATGAGTAATGTTTTTTTTATGTGATAGGTAGCAGACGAGCAGGCGGATCACCTGTTGGTAAGCAATTGCCGCCGCCCATAGACACCTGCAACACCAGTAGCAGTAGGGGCTGCTTCACGGCGGTCTTCTGTGAGGTCATGGTATCACTCCGATCGAGCCGGCCCATTCGGCCAAATAAACATATTTTTTGGATTTCCATGTTTCCATGGAACTTAAATTCAAATTTTTTTTTCATTGAACTTATACGTGTGTGTGTGTAGGAGGGAGGAGGGGGGTTATATATTAGGTGTTTACAAATGCTATTGAGGTTTCTAACTTATGTAATTTTGTTCTAAACTGAATAAGTAGTTTGCGTGACGCTCGCTTCCAAAGTGGAAAAAAGTTGATAAAATAAAAAAAACATGTGTTGTACATTACTATTAAAACTACCAATGAAAATTCATTTGAGCGAGATCTGGTTAGTCGATTGTTTTAATACGCCGTAAATCGTAAACCGCTTATTACCGCGTTTCATTCAATTAACTCAAAACAAAATAAACAAAAGGCCTTTAATATCATTAATCAATGCTGAGTATGTGTCTTTTTCAGTGAACATATTTTGTCAAACTATGTATAATTTTATGTGAATTTGTTTTAAGTTAGGTTAACAGAAAACCGGCGTGAAGCAGCCCCTTTGCTGTGTTTCGCCGAGTGAGTGAGGGTACCGGAGGCCCACCCGGGGGGTAGGGGATAAAAGGTTGGCAGCGCACTTGTAACTCCACTGGTGTTGCAAGTGTCCATGAGCGGCGGCAATTGCTTACCATCAGGTGAACCGCCTGCTCGTCTGCTACCTATAACATAAAAAAAAATTGTGTTATGGCAGTTTGTATATTTGTATCTTACCGTGTTTTTCACTGAATAAGTATTTTACTTACTTACTTACAATGGTACGGAACCCTTCGTGCGTGAGTCCGACACGACTTGGCCGGTATTTTTATTTTCGTTGTTTATCGGTGATTTTGCAAAGCGATGATAAAATCTGATCTAACAAACAATCTAATCAATGATTGCATCAAACCATCTATAGATATAGCTGGAGGCACGAAAGTATAGCGATGACCGTTATTTTGCGCACTTGTAAAAAAGAAGACTTTCTATCAAAATTGGTTTCTGCGCACTCAAGGTCATAACTACACTTTCTTGCCTCGGACTATACATGATTTACTATAATATAGGTACAGGTCACGGTGTACTAAACTAATAAGTATAAAACTTCTTTCAAATGATGAACTTTAAATTCACACAACATCTCCTACATTGACTTGACTCTGTACGTAAATAGCTTAAAGCACTTGTGTTACAGGATATCAAGACAACAGAGGAAACAACAAATAATACTTAAATACATACAGGGTGTATCTGTGATCATTACATCCTTTTACACACGTGTTCTACCAATAATTCTGAACAACATTTGTTCTATGACTTTTGAAAATTCGCATAAAAAATTTTCATCTTCCTATACAAAGTCGGTCCCGTGACTTGGTCATTTTGTATAGGGAGTCGAAAATTTTTTCGAAGAATTTTAGAAAGTTGTTGTACAAATGTTGTTCAGAATGGTTGATGGAACACGTGGTTAATAGGGATATAAATGTTTACAGATACACCCTGTATAATACACCCAGACACTAAACAAACACAAGTGTTCATCACATGAATGTTTGACCACAGTTGGGATCGAACCCACGACCTTTGGCGTATGAGGCAGGGTCACTACCAAATGCGCCATCCGGTCAGTCAAAAAAAACCTTAGATAACTTACTCATTGACACGCGCAGTTTTTTTTTAAAGTGGCAGACAAGCAGACGGATCAATCATATGAGTTACATTAACTTAGAGGCACATTCTATGACCTAGTACTTTATTACCTACGCTTTAATCATGCGCTCTACATTGGCTCTACCATACATAATCCTATAATTAATCAAATTCCGCAATAAGCGATGACTAATGATCAATTAATAAAAACATTGTAGGTACAAGTCGATAACACTCTATTGTAGAGGTTGTATAGAGCTCGATGATACTGTAGCGTAATTTCGAGGCAGACGATCATCGCCTTCGTGGCGCAATCGGTTAGCGCGTTCGGGCTGTTAACCGAAAGGTTGGTGGTTTCGAGTCCACCCGGGGGCGCAATTTTTTATGAAATAAATTTATTGTCACATGTTGACATGTTGTTTAATTTTTGAAGTAATTTTTATTTTGTTCACAGAAAAATTGAAATATGTACCTAAATAAAATTAAAAAAAATAATTTTGGTCTCAAATTACGTCATGCCTAAGATCAATACGTAAAATATAGTTTATTTATGTGATAGGTGGCAGACGAGCAGACGGATCACCTGTTGATAAGCGATTGCCGCCGACCATAAACACCTGCAACACTGCCAACCTTATATAAATAAATTCATACAACATCTCATAATATTGACCTGATTCTGTACTAATTTTTAACCCCCTTTCCCCCCAATTGGGCCTCTGGCACGTGGGTGCCGTGGCGTCGAGTCCACACTCGACTAAACACAGCCCTGGCGCTGCTTCGCTCTGCAACTGGTCGTTGGTGAGGCCGTGGTATCACTCCTGTCGAGGTCGTGGTATCACTCCTCCATTCATACCGAAGCATTGCTCTATCACTGTTGTTGGCCTTTTTGCAGGGTGGCTTGCTAAGTCTATGTTTTTGTATAGTTTTCATGCGAAATTCCACCATCCTTGTTCAAGTCGAAAATCACGAGAACTGGAGACCTGGGGGACCGTACACTCGACATTCTTTAGTTCTACTCTCTACCAATAGATGGCGCTGTTCGAAACTAATGTTAGAAACGAAGATGAGTTAAAAAATAAAATTATGTACCATGTTAACGCACCATTTACCGTTACTCTGTACGTTACGACGACGTACGGGTCACGCTTAATGCTACGTTGCATTATGTGCTGTGGTACAACAAGACTACGCACTTTTTCCAGTACGCTACGCTTATACAGGGTGTATCTGTGAACATTTACATCCCTTCAACCACGTGTTCTATCAACCATTCTGAACAAGATTTGTCAGCCACTTTTCTAAATTCTTCGAAAAAATTTTCGACTCCCCATACAAAATGACCTAGTCACGTGACCGACTTTGTATGGAAAGATGAAAATTTTTTATGCGAATTTTGAAAAGTCATAGAACAAATGTTGTTCAGAATGGTTGGTAGAACACGTGGTTAAAGGGATGTAAATGTTCACAGATACACCCTGTATAGAATTAATTACTACGCTATAAGACGTTGCCATGCATGTACTCAATGGCTACGCTCAGTGCTACGGACTACGTTGAGGTTTGCGTTACGCGCTATACTACGACAAGACTACACACTTGAGCGCTTTAGTGCGCTACGCATATAGCGTAGCGCACGTAGCGTTCATATAAATAAAAATCAAGACGTTACCTTGTACGCTATGATCCACTAGCTACGCTTAGTGCTACGGACTACGTTGAGGTTTGCGTTACGCGCTATACGCTACGACAAGATAGATAGATACTCTTTATTGCACAACACATTAGAGAACTTAATGCTAATAATAGTAATTTCCAAATACAATATCGGCGGCCTTATCGCTAATTGCGATCTCTTCCAGACAACCTTTGGGTAGATTAAGCGCTACAGCTTAGCTACTCGGCACATAGCGTTTTTTTATATTGAGGACAATCTAAAATATTATCTTTCAACCAAGCCATCATGATTTGAGGTGGCAGACAAGTAGACGGATCACCTGATGGTAATCGATTGCCTCTAGCCTCTCAGTCATTTGCAACACCAGTAGAATTATGGTGCTAATTATTTTGTGGTAAAAGTTGAAATCCGCTCGTGCTTCGTCATAGCATAAACCCGCCTTTAATTTCCACCAGTAAAATTGTTTTTCTTTTGTTCCAGTCCAGCGTACGGGTAACTTCTCACACCAAGACGGTGTCCGGTGTAAAAGTCATACAGTATGAAATTCTTGAGGTAAGGTATAGTTGTTATCCGATGTATTAATATAAAGGGTGGAAAAATATATAGAAGTAAACTATCTTAAACCCTTAAAATATAAGCACGTGTTACTTAAAGGAAACATCCTGGTTTTTATTTAAAGAAATAGTACTAAGGAATGTAACAACTTGCCGGCTTCTGTATTTCTAGAGAGCTACAATTTGGGTGTCTTTAAGTCGAGAGTGAATAGGCTTCTTCTGGGAAAGCACGCTACATCTTAGACCTCATTGTCACTCTCCATCAGGTGAGATGAGGTCAAGTGCAAATCCATCTTATATATGTAAAAAAAATATAACGACATAGAAACGATCAATAGAAGAGCCTACTCCTTTTTAAAAGGCCAGCAACGCATCAGCGACCTCTCTGTTCTCGCAAATGTACCTACATAAGCGGCGGTGACTATTTACTAACCAACTGGTAACCTGTTTGCTCGTCTGTCGGTGGATTACCCGGTGGTAATCGATTGCCGCCGCCCATAGACACCTGCAACACCAGTAGAGTCACAAGTGCTGCCTTTAGCCCCATTGACCCCCAATGGGCCTCCGGTACCCTCACTCACTACGACGAAACAATGCGCAGGCGCTGCTTCACGCCGGTCTTCTGTGAGGTCATGGTATCACTCCGATCGAGCCGGCCCATTCGGCCAAATAAACATATTTTTGGATTTCCATGTTTCCATGGAACTTAAATTCAAATTTTTTTTTCATTGAACTTATACGTGTGTGTGTGTAGGAGGGAGGAGGGGGGTTATATATTAGTGTTTACAAATGCTATTGAGGTTCTAACTTATGTAATTTGTTCTAAACTGAATAAGTAGTTTGCGTGACGCTCGCTTCCAAAGTGGAAAAAAGTTAGTAAAATAAAAAAAACATGTGTACATTACTATTAAAACTACCAATGAAAATTCATTTGAGCGAGATCTGGTTAGTCGATTGTTTTAATACGCCGTAAATCGTAAACCGCTTATTACCGCGTTTCATTCAATTACTCAAAACAAAATAAACAAAAGGCCTTAATATCATTAATCAATGCTGAGTATTGTCTTTTTCAGTGAACATATTTTGTCAAACTATGTATAATTTATGTGAATTTGTTTAAGTTAGGTTAACAGAAAACCGGCGTGAAGCAGCCCCTGTGCTGTGTTTCGCCGAGTGAGTGAGGGTACCGGAGGCCCACCCGGGGGGAAGGGGATAAAAGGTTGGCAGCTCACTTGTAACTCCACTGGTGTTGCAAGTGTCCATGAGCGGCGGCAATTGCTTACCATCAGGTGATCCGCCTGCTCGTCTGCTACCTATAACATAAAAAAAAATTGTGTTATGGCAGTTTGTATATTTGTATCTTACCGTGTTTTTCACTGAATAAACATTTTACTTACTCTCAATGGTACGGAACCCTTCGCGCGTGAGTCCGACACGACTTGGCCGGTATATCACTTTTATGTTAGTTGCTTATCAGTGATTTTGCAAAGCGATGATAAAATCTAATCTAACAAACAATCTAATCAATAATTGCATCAAACCATCTATAGATATAGCTGGAGGCACGAAAGTATAGCGATGACCGTTATTTTGCGCATTTGTAAAAAAGGAGACTTTCTATCAAAATTGGTTTCTGCGCACTCAAGGTCATAACTACACTTTCTTGCCTCGGACTATACATGATTTACTATAATATAGGTACAGTCACGTGTACTAAACTAATAAGTATAAAACTTCTTTCAAATATGAACTTTAAATTCACACAACATCTCATACATTGACTTGACTCTGTACTAAATAGCTTAAGCACTTGTGTTACAGATATCAGACAACAGAGGAAACACAAATAATACTTAAATACATACAGGGTGTATCTGTGATCATTTACATCCTTTTAACCACGTGTTCTACCAATAATTCTGAACAACATTTGTTCTATGACTTTTGAAAATTCGCATAAAAAATTTTCATCTTTCCATACAAAGTCGGTCCCGTGACTTGGTCATTTTGTATAGGGAGTCGAAAATTTTTTCGAAGAATTTAGAAAAGTTGTTGTACAAATGTTGTTCAGAATGGTTGATGGAACACGTGGTTAAAGGGATATAAATGTTTACAGATACACCCTGTATAATACACCCAGACACTAAACAAACACAAGTGTTCATCACATGAATGTTTGACCACAGTTGGGATCGAACCCACGACCTTTGGCGTATGAGGCAGGGTTACTACCAAATGCGCCATCCGGTCAGTAAAAAAAAACCTTAGATTAACTTACTCGTTGACACGCGCAGTTTTTTTTAAAGTGGCAGACAAGCAGACGGATCAATCATATGAGTTACATTAATTTAGAGGCACATCCAATGACCTAGTACTTTATTACCTACGCTTTAATCATGCGCTCTACATTGGCTCTACCATACATAATCCTATAATTAATCAAATTCCACAATAAGCGATGACTAATGATCAATTAATAAAAACATTGTAGGTACAAGTCGATAACACTCTATTGTAGAGTTATAATAGAGCTCGATGATACTGTAGCGTAATTTCGAGCGAGACGATCATCGCCTTCGTGGCGCAATCGGTTAGCGCGTTCGGCTGTTAACCGAAAGGTTGGTGGTTCGAGTCCACCCGGGGGCGCAATTTTTTTATAATAAAATTTTTTAGACATGTTCATTAATTTTTGATTAATTAATTGTGTACAAAATAAGAAATAAATAAAATTAAAAAAAAAAAACTCGTGCACTCGACAGATTTCATACATTCGTCCATACAAAATTCTAATTCGACTTCAATCGAGTTTACGAGAATTGCCCCCTTGGGGAGCAATTTTGTAATAATGTAAGTGCTGCCCGGAAAGCCCAAAAGTATAATTTAATGTTAAAAAAATATGTCATTCGATGAAAATATTTACACATTAATGTTTACAATTAAGTTGTATATAAGAATCGTTATTTAATAACATAGTATGTTAATGTGAGCAGTGATGAGTAAAATTATTTTTTATCATTGTTGATTGATAGTTACGTAAATATTTAATCGGGATGGTTATATTATTTTGCTACCTTGTTCAAAAATTTACTAATTATAATAAACACGAAAACTTCTGAGGATATAGGTACTATTAGGTCTTTTACTCGTACACAAAAACTACAGAATGAGTTTTGACGAAACAAAGATGAGGTAAAAAATAAAATTATATATATGTACCATGCTAAGTATTACTAATATAATTATCCTATATACTATTTATAAAGAGATAACTTCTATGGACAACGACAAGACTTATAGGTAAACCAAAAACACAAAACAAGCGCAATGTAATCGACGCCCAGCGCCATCTATTGGTTTAATTTGGAACCACTGTCCCGAAGCGAAGAGAGGGCGGGCCACTAGTTTAATTATATTCATCTTTGATGCTAAATTATTGCGCCACTGGCTACGCTCTGTGCTACGGATGCTACGACAAGACTACGCGTTGTAGCGCCAGTACCGCATGTAGCGTTGCATGTACGCTTTATCTAAACCAGTGCTTCTTCACCTCTAAGTCATGAGGAACCATTTTACCAAAATTATGTCGTGTCAGGGACCACACACTTCGGACATGCGTCGCGGCGCCGTTTGCGTTGTGTTGACTCGACTCATCACGTCACGTCACTTGTTTATTACGATGTCTTCGCGGACCACTTGGAATGCCTCAAGGGACCACCAGTGGTCCCTTGAGGCATTCAGTCAGGCATCAGTGGTTCTTAACCGGTGGTACGCGACCACCGGTTAAGAACCACTGATCTAAACTGATTAATTTTGTCCCATTTTGATCGGGACTGTCCCTTTTTTCAGACATCTGTCCTGCTGTCCCGAAACAAAGCGCTGGGACGGACGGCGGAATAGAATTCTTTTTTTTATGTGATAGGTAGCAGACGAGCAAGCGGATCACCTGATGGTAAGCAATTGCTGCCCATGGACACCTGCAACACCAGTGGAGTCACAAGTGCGCTGCCAACCTTATATCCCCTCCCCCCCCCGGGCCTCAGGTACCCTCACCCACTCGGCGTAACATAGCACAGGGTCTGCTTCACGCCGGTTTTCTGTGAGGAGGATCACTCCGGTCGAGCCGGCCCATTCATGCCGAAGCGTCGCTCTCCCACAATTATTCTTCATTATTAATTCTGTCGCTCATACTACGCTACGCCATTGACTTAGTGGTAAAGTGGCTTGGG
The DNA here is from genome assembly GCA_014851415.1 of Cnaphalocrocis medinalis. Lineage (NCBI taxonomy): Eukaryota > Metazoa > Arthropoda > Insecta > Lepidoptera > Crambidae > Cnaphalocrocis > Cnaphalocrocis medinalis. Next base: position 3,250,446 of record CM026301.1, on the reverse strand, counting down.
TTGAGATCAGGTCATACTTCGTCATAGTATAAACCCGCCTTTAATTTCCACCAGTAAAATTGTTTTTCTTTTTTTCCAGTCCAGCGTACGGGTAACTTCTCACACCAAGACGGTGTCCGGTGTAAAAGTCATACAGTATGAAATTCTTGAGGTAAGGTATAGTTGTTATCCGATGTATTAATATAAAGGGTGGAAAAATATTGGGGCTTGGAAGGAAACTATAAATTATTAAAACGGGAATTAACGCGACGTTTATTTTTAAGTACATTGTATGTACTTACTGCTTGACGTTGCAACAGCCGTGGTCACAAGCGAACTGTCACTTGTGACCATTCAGTCAGTTCGCTTGTGACCACGGCTGCAACGTAGCCGAAACGTCAAGCAGTAAGTACATACAATGTACTTAAAAATAAACGTCGCGTTAATTCCCGTTTTAATAATTTATAGTTATAATGCAACGCGAAAATCTAGAAAACTATTGGAAGGAAACTATCTTAAACCCTTAAAATATAAGCAAGTTTTTATTAATATAGGTGGCATACGAGCAGATAGATCACCTGATGGTAAGCGATTGCCGCCGCTTATAGACACCTGCAACACCAGTAGAGTCACAAGTGCTGCCTTTAGCCCCATTGACCCCCAACTGGGCCTCCGGTACCCTCACTCACTCGACGGAACAAAGCTCAGGCGCTGCTTCACGCCAGTCTGTGAGGCCGCGGTATAACTGACCGATTGGCGCATTTGGTAGTGGACCCGGCCTCATACGTCAAAGGTGGGTTCGATCCCCACCCTGGACAAACATTCGTGTGATGAATTTGTTTGTTCAGTGTCTGGGTGTAATACATGTATTTAAGTTTTATATTTGTGTTTCCTCTGTTGTCTGATATCTGTAACACAAGTGCATAAGCTACTTAGTACGGAGTTAGGTCAATAAATAAATAAACAAGTGCGCCAGACAATCACACCAATCAATCTGATCTCAAACTAGGACAACCCCTGTACTATGAGTACGAGACGATAATTAAACAGGGGGCCGTCAACCTAGAACACACGACCCAAGAAAACTAGAAAATGTAGGTTCCAAATTTTCTGACCGAGAATTCAAAAATCGGGACCTTTTGCGCTCGAGGCGAAAAATCTTAGCCACTGCGCCATCGAGGCCGTCAGAGTTTGAAATCATCATCATCATCAGCCTGTCTCAGTCCACTGCTGGACATAGGCCTCCCCCAATGTTTCGAAATTTCACCCGCTTCGGCGAGACGCATCAGTCTATACCACGGCTTTTCGCAAATCGTCACTCCATCTAGGGGGGGCCGTCCCACATACGCTTCCGAGTCGCGGTCTCATCAAGAACTTTTTACCCCAAACGGTTGCTCAGTTCTTCGACCGATTAGGCAAGCAATTGCCACTTCAGCACGCAATTCTTGGGCTATGTTCGCCTGACCTTAGTTCCTGCGGATCTCATCATCTTTGGACCACGATCAGAAGGAGATTCCGAGATAGCCCTCTCCATTGCCTCTGAGTGGACTTTAAGCCTTCTTAACGGCCCATTGTGAGCGGGCCACGTTTCAGTGCCGTATGTCATTCACGGGCAATACACCACGCATTAAAGACTTCGTCTTCGGTCAGACATGTGGTAAATGAGCCGAAAATATGCTGAGTAGCTTCCCGAACGCTGCCCAGCAGAGTGGATTCGCCGATCGACCTCTTTCTGGAAGTTGGAATTACAAGTGGCACTTTTGTCCGAGCTGATCGATACACTATGTTAAAGTTTGAAATGTTATAAAATAAAATATTGGTCCACAGTCGGGTCAAGAGCCATATGAACACCTCGGTATAGAGAAGGGCGGGCAGAAGATACACGAGGCAAAGATAGCCTGGCTTGACTTGCTCAAGCGCATGATACTCATGTTGGAATTAAAGACCAGCTTCATATTGATTGAGACGGCAAACAAGAATGCTACCAAGTAAGTGACAGTTTTTTTATACCTACGTAGAGTGACCCCATATGATACTAGCGTCTTTTGAGCGGTGGCGTCTTAAGGCGACCTCCCCACACTAACTTTTTGGGAGTTTTTTTTATGTGATAGGTGGCAGACGAGCAGACGAATCACCTGATGGTAAGCGATGGCCGCCAGCTATAATAAATAATAATCATTCCCCCCTTCCCCCCAATTGGACATCCGATGCCTCACTCACTCGACGAAACACAGCGCAGGCGCTGCTTTATACAGGACTTCTGTGAGGCCGTGGTATCAATCCGGTCGAGCCGGCCCATTCATGCCGAAGCGTGGCTCTACCACGGTTGGACGGGCGTTGCGTCGACGTGGCGCCCGAAGACGCTAGTATGGGGAGGTCGATGGCAAGACGCCGACGCTCAAAAGACGCTAGTGTGGGTCTATCTTAGTTGCATTTCGACTTATCTTTATCTGACAGTTGTACATTAGAAATTATCTATGCCATTTGATTTTTTCATTTAGAAAATGGGGAACCTTTATTTGAAATTAAAAGTAGCTAAGTTTTTTTATTAAAAGTTTCAAGGCCTAAGGTCTTAATGTGTTTAGTCACTAATAATAAAAGTGTTATCTTTTTGCTAAAAAAAACTTGGCGTTGGATAAAATTGATGTGAAAACGCCTACATGAATTTTGCTATCGTTGAAAAAAATATGACGATTGACATTAGAAGTAGGCGCTATTTTTGTCATTTACAGTTAGTTCTTTAATTATATCGTTTTAAATTAAATAAAACTTGGCTACGCAGTAAGGGATCAACATGAAATGTCTCCTTTATTAAGGCATTTTTTTATGTTCTCTCGCTGTTTTTTTTTTTCTTTTTTTTTTCATATATTTTTGATAATACAGTGTGTGGCATTAACATATTTCTAAACACGTATTCTACTCGTTATTTAAAATAACTTTTATCTGATTTTTCACACTTTGCTCTTTTTTTTATACAAAATGATCGAACAAAATGGCTGAATTTTCATATCGATAACGTGTACAATATGTGTTTAGTTCATGTGGTTGGTAACAGATGAGCTAACGGACCACCTGATGGTAAGCAAATGCTGCCGCCACATAAGGGTGTCCTACGCCAGTGGAGTCACAAGTGCACTGACAACTTTTTAACTCCCCTATAAAGTAGTCGATGTAGCTATGTAGTTTGAAACAAGATGTCAGCGTCACGTGATTCGTGACTTATTTAGTCCATACTTAGTCGTAGTTTAGTTGATAAATAGTCGTAGTTAGAACGACAAGCCCTCTATTTAGGGCCAGGCTGCCGATGAACTCACCCTTACCGTCTATTTAAGGACTGGACGGGGTACCTGTTTTACCTAAAAAAAGTACCGCCATTTTGATTTACACTACGTTTAAAAGTACCGCCATTTTGATTTACATTCCGTTAAAAAGTACCGCCATTTCAATTTACACTATGTTAAAAAGTACCGCCATTTTGATATACACTAAATTAGACACAAACCGCCATTTTGTTTTAAACTAAGGTTAAAAAGTACTGTCATTTTGATTAACACTAAGGTCAAAATAAACCGTCATTTTAATTTACACTAAATTACAATTGTGTAACGCCATTTTGATGGTGTAACTGTTAAGTTATTTAAGACATTACAATAAAATAGAACTTGTCATGCATATTATGCAAACATAAAGCACTTCTAATAATTTGAAATAGGTTTTAATTTCGCTCTATTAATTTATCTCTAATACCGACCGAGCTCGATGGAACATTGGCTAAGGTGTGCCCAAGCGTGAGATGTCACAGGTTAGATTCCCGGTCAATTAATACAGGAAACAACTTTTTTTTTAAATACTTGGGTATACCCAGTGTGCTGTTAGTCGCCTCTAGTTATCTTCGGCTAGTTCTCATAGTATGTCTTTGTTTGAGACCAGTTGATATTTTAAAATAATATTACTAAATAAATCTAATAATGATGCATAGGTAATGACTAGAAATCACTAAAAAGTTTTAGAAAGAAATTTATGAAGTTTGAGATCCTTTTTTTATCTTATATTGAGTTAAAGATTTCATCAGATTTGATTTAAAAGATTTCTATATTTGAGATCCAAATGTTTTGTAATATATTATCAATGTATTTAGGAAATATGATATAGAGTTCATCGTCAGCGCGGCTTTTTAATATGATATTAGAACAGAAGGAGACAGAAATAAAAAAAATCAAGAAGACTTAGATGAAGGAAAAGGATAAATAGAGTTTAATTTGGATAAAGTATGGAACAGAGTAACCTGTGCAGTCCTTAGAAATAGAATCGGCAGCTGGGTTTCAAAGACGACTAATATTGATGAACATTTTGACAGGAAACAGAAAGTATTAGGAAAAGTGGTTGTGCCTCGAACAAATGCAAGTATGGCATACATCCGGGATGAGCTAGAGGAAATGGCGAGAGAAGAATTCTTCAGACTTAAAAAGATATTGGAAATTAAAAGGAAAATGTACAAATACGATTGTCGTCATAAAGAACCGGTGGAAGGTTGTAAACTATGTGAAGAGAAATTCAAAGGAAAAGAGGTGGAAAAAGAAGATGAATGTATAATATGCGGTACCACCATATCTGAATACCCGAAAATAGAACCGCTAGCTGAAGACGAAACGGGCGACAAAGGAAAAATCGGTCAGAGCATGTTGGAACTGTTCAAAAGGAATATAAGTGATATTATAGAAATAACTGAGGACATGAAAGGAAGGAAAGCCCTAACCGCTGAAAGTGTGGAAAAATTCTTGGAAACTGCGAGTCAATTGAGAGAAAAGTTGGGCAGTAGAATTAAAGGGTCTAAAGACCAACTGATGACCGTGCTAGCAGAAGGAGGAACACCAGAAGATGGGCTTCAAGAAGAAAAATTACCAGAAGCAGGGCTATCAAAATTAGGGCTATCAAAAACAGGGCTTCCAGAAGCAGGGCTCGCAATAGCTAGAGCCAGTAGAAGCAGGACCAGCTGGTGAAAAGGGGCATCATCATCATAAACATCTGGAACCTATATCTGATGATGTCTCTATTCACAAATTATGTGATGTGTGCATCAAGAGATATGAAGAAGAACAAGCAGCTAAAGGTGCACAATTGGCTCGAATAAGAGAAGAGCAGGAACAAGCTCAAAAAGAAGCCGCTAGACTAAAAATTCAGCAATCACAAGATACCGCCGTTGATTTGGAACTTGGCGTTTTTGAGACAGAGGAAAAGAAAATCATCAAGATAATTAGAGTAAAGAAAGAAGATGGCACCATTAGTGAAGAAAAGAGAGTGATTACCAGTAAGAAGGAGACTAAAATTTCTGGTAAACCCCGTCAAGAGAACCAAGACAGCAGTTCGATGTATCAGCCGTCTGGATCATCATCAAGATCGACTCCTTATCCATCTAATTCCTAAAAACATTGGCGTTGTTATAGTAGAGGATAGGTCAATATTAAGAAGAAATAATGCATTTGGTAGGAAAGCAAAATCAGAAATGGCGTTGTATGTATCTTCGATGATTTGTCCTATAGTGCGAAACTGTATATCTTCTGCGAGTATGATGTCTTCTAGTGCCACTTTGGATGATTGCTGTGTTACTGCTATCGGTAACAGGGATAGCCAATCGGAATCGACACTGAAACAACTTTACGCCCCGAGTTCTGAAGTTCAGGAAGCTTTGATATCCCTTGACCATTCAAAAGTGGTGCCAACTTCTGACAGTGTTCTTAATATTTCAAACTATTCGGAGTAAAAGTTTAGTCTCATTCGAAGTCCAAAAATAAATACTGTATGCGCTCTTTTGCAGCTTTAGTCTCACTAAACCAAGAATCTTAAGTAGATCATTAAATGCTTAGGTAATTATTGATAGTTTTGTCTAACGGTTGATCAAACTCTGTCTTACATATAAAATCATTTAAAATTGTTACGAAATTTCCGGATAGTCCTTAGAAGAAACAGAAAGGGTGGTTTACGGCAGCATGTTAAAAGGAATTTTAATAAGAGATATAAACATTTGTCTGCAGACGTCAAAATGTTATGAAAAAAGTAGTGATTCCGAGAACACAAGTAACAATACACTACATACTGCTTGAGTTAGAAGAATTGGCTAGAGAAGAGTTGTTCCGTATCAAAATTATCAAAAAGAAGAAAGCACTTATGGCTGCTCAGGAAGGGAAAAGTGATAAAAAGGAGTACGAGATCTGCCCAATATGTAATAAGCCTGTTGAATTAATAGAGGATCCGAAGGATAAAAAGAGGAGAGTGTCAAAAGACCACGAACATAAAGCAAAAGCGACAGCGAAGCCTCCGGCGGTTGAGGCGTCGAAGCCACCACCAATTCAGTCGCCAAAGTTACCTCCACCGCCCCCACCACCAAAAGCACTTCCAACGCCACCGCCACCAAAACCACTTCCAATGATGCCTCAAGTGGACTCAATAAAGGAAATATACAGACCCCCATCCTCAAGAACAATGGGAGAACCAGATTACACTCAATTCTAGCAACTGCACCTAGTGAAGACAATAAGTTGGAATACTTAAAGAAACTACTATCTGAAATCATTGGATTAGGTAAGAATATGGTTACAGGAGGCAATAAAATAGATATGGAACAGTTTATAAATATCTGTGAAGAAGCTAGAGATAAGATAGATAAATATATTGAAACTGAAGACACAGCTAGCGTTGAAACAGACCCAAAGTTAAAAGATCGTTTGGAGCACCTTAAATTGCATCTTAGGGAAGTCATAGATTTGACCCAGAATTTCCGAAATGAAACTATACTTACGACAAGTATGGAGCATTTCTTAGAAACATGTGAAGCTGTTGATGAAAGATTAGATGTGTATGTAAAATCTGTTGAAAGTAAGCCAATTAGAGAAGATACGAAAGCTCGTCTCTTACATCTTAAGCAACAAATTAAAGATGTAGTAGAGATGACTGAAGATTACAAACAACAGGGCTTATTGACTCCAAGCGTTGAAGAATTTGTCAAAACATGTGCGTCAGTACAAATAAGAATTGATGAATACACAAAAGATGTCCCTCCGAACATAAATGCAGATAGAATTAATCATTTAAAAGACCACGTAGGTCAACTAGAGAAACTAACAACTGATATCAAACGAGAAGGCTTAGCGACAAGTAGTTTAGAGAAGTTTATGCTTTCTTGCAATGAGTTTAAGACCAAATTGGATGAATATAAAAGGAAAGTAAAATTTCCACGCTCGCAACATGACGGTGATATGAATAAATTAGTTGAACAACTTGATGAGACTATAGAAATGAGCATGTTGGCCAAAAAAGAAGGTTTGATTGATGAAAGCGTCGATGAGTTCGTTCAATGTTGTGAGAACATAAAAAAGAAATTATATGAAAATAGAAAAGAGGAGGAAGAAGGACCGCAGACACTGTCTGAACTCAAAACGAATATAAGCGGTGTCATACAATTGATAACAGATTTGAAAGCAGAAGGTTTGATAACAGAAAGTGTGGAAGACTTCTTGAAAACTTGTGAGATGACAAAAGATAGAATAAATGTATACGAAAGGTATCCTCTACGAGAAAAACAAATAGCTTCAGCCCCGAAAGGGTGTACAGGTCAATGCACTTCTACATGCACAGAAACTTGTACATGTGATGCTGATAGGGAGGAAGTAGAAGACGAAGAACCTTGTGACAAATGCAAAGAATTACTCAATGAACCAATCGAACCTGTCCTACCATTTGCAGTAGAGCCTTGTGATAGTTGCAGAGGCATAATAAGATTAGAAGAACCTTATCCTTGCGAGAGCTGTGAGATACCACCCGTACCAGAGCCACCACCACCAAAGCTGTGTAAACATTGCAAAAAAAATATTAATGAAGAACCATTTCCTGAGATTCATACTCCAGAATCACCTGAGCCTCCTGAAACACCACCATTGCAACCACCTCCAGTTCCACCAAGCCCTGTAGATAGCTCTCTTGGCTATTTTGAAAAGAAAATAAGAAAGATCACTAGAGTAACACGATCTATGAATGAAGATGGAACTATAAGGGAGGAAAAAGAAACAATAATAATAAGAAAGAATAGACACGATCCAACTGAAACAGAGTTTGCTGATGATGACGACGATAATGATGATGACGATTTTGAAGACTTGCCTAATGATAATGATGATGATGCTAAACTTTGTGCTCTGTGTGTAAATATAGATCCATATATTGGCTTTAGAAAAACTAAATCTGAAGGTGTTATAAGAGTGCCTTCTTTGATAATGCCTAATTTAAAACAATCCATTTCTATAGACATGAAAATGTTTAAAGATAACAGTTTTTCAGATTACAGCTTTGAAATTGTTACTTCAGTACATTCTTTGTATCATTTTCCATTTAACACTTCATTTTATCGTAACCAGATAAACAGTTAGTTATTTAACAAATTCAATAAAAGCTATCCGGAAATTTCATAAACGAAATTGTATGTCTTTTATTTTGAAACTTATTAATTTCAACAAGGATTAGTTTTTTAGTTAATTTCAATAATTCTGTCAATACTTCTGGATTTTGGCACTTTAAAAATAAAAATAAAACATAGAAATTATCTTTTGTTTCCGAAATATCATTATCACTTCAATTGTATTTTTGGTGCATATTTTAAAATAAATTCTAATTATGTAATTATTAATACGGCATTGTTAAAAAAAATATGGAAGGGTGAGTTATCGGCCGCTAAAAAGTAAAAAAGAGGACAAAATATTTTACAATCGCTTGATCGATTTGTTTGCAGGAAAAAGAATGTACTAGCCAAGACTGTTGTACCTAGAGTACTGGCTAGTGTCGGATATATTCTGTCGGAGTTGGAGGAGAGAGAGCGAGAGGAAACGTTCAGACTAAAACGTGTGAAACAGAAAAAGATGAAAAAGAATGCTGAAGGCAATACTGTTAAGAAGGAAGCAATATGTTGCTGTTGTTTATCTATGTATGAGATTGAAGAAGAGGATGCAGAATCTACTGAGTCACTATGCCCTCAATGTGCTGAAGGTATTGAGGCAACAGACTCATCTGATATGACACTGTTGAGTAACGAAATCCCACAAGACGCCACTCAAGCTAATGAAAATGAAGAAAAGAAGAGACTAGAACATCTAATGACACATATAGACGAAGTTATGTTTGACATAGTTAACCATACTGAGGGCTCGGTCACACCAAGTACAGAGAAGTTCATAGAAACTTGCAACAAATTTAAAGGCACGATAGAACATTTTGCCAATCCGCCACTTCAGCTTTCTCTTTGTGATTTTTGTAAGCAAAACCAACAAAATCATCACAAAATTGAAAAAAGACTCTCGCATACAGAATCTGGTAAATCTATTAGCTTTGCGCGAGTAAAACCTTTTACAGGAAATCAAGAAAGGGGTGAACTGGGCTGCGTTGAAACAAAAACTGAGGAAATAATTAAAATAATAAAATTTAGAAATGAAGATGGCACTTTAGGTGAAGAAAAGCAAGTGATTACAATAAAAACAGAGAGGCAAACTCCAGAACCTGATGGTGGTACCGTGAAAGCAGCACATGTATGCCCAAAGAAAACTGAACCAAAAGATTTATCACCAAGTACGTCAAGCTCAGACTGGAAATCACCCACAAAAGACGCTCGGCCAATACCTAGCTGTCCTTGTGGGTCAGCTAAAGCATCTACAGTAGACATGCATAAAGAGAAGAAGAAAGAAACGTCAACTGCAGGTAACAAAGGAATATGTGACAGTTTTTCAGAATCTAAAGGTGATGCAATGAAAGCAAAATCATCAAATTATAACTGCTGCCAAGAGAAAACTGAATCCAAAGATTCTATAAAATCTTCTGAATCAAGCACATCAAGTGCGTCAAGCTCGGATAACCTTAAATCACCCCCAAAAGACGCTTGGCCAATACCTAGTTGTCCCTGTGGATCAGCTAAAGCATCTAAAGCAGACATGCGCAAAGAAATAAAACGAACATCAACTGCAGAGCGGCACAAAAGAAAATATGACAAGAGATCTGCAGGACCTGCAAATGGTGCTGTGAAAGAAAAATCATCATCACATGTGTGCTGTCATAAGAATGAGTCAGAGGAATCAATAAAATCTTATATTAGTACATCTAGCTCTGACAACTTAAGATCACCCTCAAAAGACGCTCAACCAATAACTACGTGTCCTTGTGGGTCTGCAAACACATCTACAGAAAATATGCATAAAGAGGAAAAACGAACATCAACTGTAGGAAACAAAGGTACATGTTGTGTGAGTAAAATAAGCAATGGCCCAAAACAAGGTTTCACAGACGCTGCTTGGAGAGACGAGGAAAGTTCCACAACTGATTTAGAAGTGTTAATCCTAGCTCACAGAAAAGCGAGTCTAAGTCCTAGCTGCCCATCTTGCAAGGCCAAAAAATCTCTAGCAGACCGGGTACTGGGAAATCAAGTATCACAACTATTAAAATAATAAGGAAACCACCAGTGATAGTTTATCCTCATTATGAGTCTTCCCGATCCTCGAGAACTTCTAAATCTTCTGACTGCTTAACTTGCAATTACGGGTCTAAATCTGGATCAGATTCAAATGTTTGCAAATCGTGCAGAAGTAGCGGCAAGAACACTTCTGAATCAACAGTTTGCGAGAAATGTGCTTCTGGAAAAGATAAGCAAAGTACTTGTTCATCTTGTGGGCGAGAACAGAAACCGCCTCCAAAACACAGCTGTCCGATTTGTATAGAGAAGACAAAGAGTTGCCCAATGTGTGGGAAGCCCAAGCAAAAGAAACCTGATAAAGAACCTTGTCCCGGTTTGTGAAGAAGGATCTGAAGAGTCGGATCCTGATCTCGCAACAGGTCTTGGGTTTGAACCAGGTTGTCCACTTTGTATCTCTGGAAAAGTGGCTACACCTTGTCCTTTCTGTCCTCCTCCAAAACCACCACCACCTCCTGTTGAATGCAAACCAGATCTCGGGTTTACGCCTGGATGTCCTGTTTGTCTTGCTGGGAAAGCAACAGGACCATGCCCGACTTGCCCCCCACCAAAAACTGAGAACAAAAAAGAAAGCTCAGAGTCCGTCTGTCCCTCATGCTCACCAGACAAATCAAAAAGTTCCTTATCTAAAAAGTCCACTTGCCCTAAATGTGGTGGTGAAAAGGAAAAGAAACCAACTTGCCCTTCTTGTGGTGTATCGAAATCTCCAACCTCGCTACATTCTAAACCATCTTGCCCCACGTGTCCAAAACCAAAACCAACTTGCCCCCAATGCGGTGGCGAGAAAGAGAAAAAACCTGCCTGCCCTACCTGTGGTGGAGCAAAATCTCAAAGCTCGTTAGCGTCTAAACCATCTTGCCCTACTTGTTCAAAACCAGAACCAACTTGCCCCCAATGTGGAAGCAAAAAAGAAGAAAAGCCTTCTTGCCCTAAATGTCCAAAACCAGAACCAACTTGCCCCCAATGTGGAGGCAAAAAAGAAGAAAAACCTTCTTGCCCTAAATGTCCAAAACCAGAACCAACTTGTCCCCAATGTGGAAGCAAAAAAGAAGAAAAGCCTTCTTGCCCTAAATGTCCAAAACCAGAACCAACTTGCCCCCAATGTGGAGGCAAAAAAGAAGAAAAGCCTACCTGCCCTAATTGCGGCGAAGTAAAATCTCAAAATTCATTGCAATCTTCACCCTCTTGCCCAACGTGTCCACCACCGAAACCTTCTTGTCCCGAGTGTGGCAAGCCAAAAGCAGAAGAAGCTAAATCTGATTGTCCAAATTGCAGTGCAAAATCAGACAAATCTCTTTGCAAAATTTGTTCTGTAAAATCAGAACCTAGTGCCCCTATCAGTGGATGTCCATCTTGCAATGCTAGTGAACCCTCAAGCACAGCTGTTACTTGTCCATTTTGCGACGCAACTAATACTGACACTGACTCTGAACCTGATGATAAGAAAAAAGGCAAGAAAGATAAGAAAGATAAGAAAAAGGAAAAAGAAATGAAACACTCATGCAAACATTGTGGACAAGATAAAGGCAAAAAAGGTAAAGGTGACAAAGTCGACTGTCCTATTTGTACCGGCGTGGAATCTAAAAAATCATTAGCAAATTCCACTTCTAAGTGTAGTGCTTGTCCTACCTGCGGTAAGAAGTCAGCTTCTAGTACTAGTGAGCCGGACCAAAAAGTACCTTGTCCTAAGTGCGGTAAGAACGCTAAGAAGGTGGAAGAACCAGTGGAAGACGAGAAGGGCAAAAAGAAAAAAGGCAAAGAAAAGGAAGCTAAACATGCGTGCAAATATTGTGGTGAAACTAAAGATAAGAAAGGAAAAGAAAAAGAAGCCTGTCCTATATGTAAAGCAGCAGAAGTTAAGAAAGCTTTAGACTGCAATTACTGTGACGATGCGTCTGGTCCCCCCGCCAAACCTTCTGAAGGTAGTTGCTCCATTTGTGGTAAACCGGAAGAGAAATCTGGTTGTAAGCCATGTGAAGAGAAAGCTCAGAAAGAAAAAGAAGGTGCCTGCCCTTCTTGTAACAAATCAAAAGATAAGTGTAAAGTGTGTCAGGAGAAAGATAAAGAAACTCAGGTGTGTCCAAGTTGTATATCTGCATCCCAGTCGAACGCAACTTCGAAGTCTTCTATGGAAAAAGCCGAGCAAACGAGCAAAGCGAAATCGGAAAGCAATGTTAGTAGTCCATGCCCATCTTGTAACCAATCAGGTAAGAAGTCAAAATCACAATGTGCAATTTGTTCATCCAACGCTGAATTATTGAAGCCAAAAGATGACGCTGCATCTCAGTCTACTTGTCCTTCATGCGGTGCGGTGAACACCCAAACTTCCAAGTCCGTTGAGAGTACGTGTCCTTCGTGCAAAACGGGCGCTGATCCTAAAAAGCAATGTAAATCATGTCTACAAAACGTAGAACAAGACAAAAAGACTAAAGAAATGAAATGCCCTTGCGGGGCTGAAGAGGAACCCACCTGTCCATCCTGTGGCGCTAAAATCCCTACTAAAGTATGTCCAACTTGTGGATCGAAAACAGAGCCGAAATGTTCATGTCAAGGAGATAAACAAAAAGAGAATGCCTGTATATGTGACAAAAAACCTCCAGATCCCCAACCGTCTCCTTCTCTTTGTGATCACTGTAAAAAAGAAAATACCAATTCCAATGGATCTGATGTCTGTGGACATTGTGAAGATGAGGCTGCCAGTAGCAAGTCAAAAAGTTTATACGGTGGTGATAAATCCCTTGCAAAATCAGAATCTCTCTGCAGCCATTGCAAAAAACAAGAATCTAAAGCAAAAAAATGCTCATGTATCCCACCCCGGAAGCCTGAAGCCTCTAAATGCAAACATTGTGCGCAGCAAGAGAAGGCTAGCAAGTCAAAATGCTGCTGCAGCCCTCAAAAGATGCCTAAACCTGCTCTCAAAAAGTCAGCATCGGCATGCCATGTCTGCCTACACAAACCAATACCCAAAAACTCCAATTGTACGATCTGTAAGAAACAATTACAGCAGCAACTATCATGCTCCGCTTGCCAGGATAAAATGGATAAATTATCAAGTAAAAGCCGCGAACAGCGCGTCTGTTCCTTCGATCCGTCACTTAATCTGTCAGACGATGAATCAAGTGGTGCAGATAGTAACAGCGACGAATGTCTTAAAAATTTTGGGATTGAGACTGAAGCATGCTGTTCATTGAAATCTATATCAAGCGAAGAAGCTTTGACAGATGATGAAGACTTTTGCTGTAGCACACAAACGCAGAGAGTCTTCTTCGAAATCTTGCTGCGTTGGTGTAGCGAGACCTCCGAAACCTAATGTTTGTTTCCGCGACATGCGAGATGCATCTGCCAATACTAAGGCAGCTGATAGATTTGATGTTAGGCCGGTGAATATGATACCAGGGGCAACTAGCAGACCTATATGCTGCTGTAAATCTGAACCTACAAAAGAATGCTCGTGTAAGTTTTCACCAAACTGCACGCCATCTAAAAGGAATGCTTCAATGAGGTCCTCTAAATCTTTAAACGAAAAAGATTTGACATATTATGGAAAATATTACATATAATTTTTGTGTTAAGTCTGCACCATATTGCACATCTAACAAATTCTCCATTGAGATCATCCAAATCTTTAAATGAAATTTTCACATATAAATTTTGACATCATCTTTTTGACCTGTGTGTTTTCTTCTTCCATTCGTCCCTCTCATTCGTCATCGTATCATCCACCCCCTTTTTAGTCATGTCACTGCTTCACACAATCCATCCGTCTCTTTTTAGGTCGTCCTCTATCCCTCCACCCATTTAAGTTCATATCCATTACTCTTTTGGTTACATGTTCCTCCACTCTTCTCATTACATCGCCATTAATTTTTGTGTCAAATTTTAATTAGTAGTAAATCTTATACTATGTATTTGGAAAATGGATCTCAAACAGAAATCTAATAACATACGTATTTAATTTGGACTTTGTTTATTTAAGCCAGTGATAACTGATTTAGAAGCATCATTATATTTATAAAATTCAGTGTGACCATTGGTAAATTTAATGAATGATAAATTAGAACTAAGTGCTGTGTATAGACCTAAACTGAATAAAGATTTTTAGATTTGGTTTTGATTTTTCGTAGTCACACCAATAGTAAACCATCGCACTCTGTAAATCTCTGTGTGATTAAATAAAATCAAATTATTGCGTACAGCAACAGTAAAAGTAGATTATCAAAATCAAAAACTATAAGTATTTACTATTGAGCGGAGTTCGCGTCAGAACTGTATGGTGTCAAATACAGTTCTGACGCAAACTCCGTATAGCCTCAAAGTGAATCATACAGTTCTGACGCAAACTCCGTATAGCCTCAAAGTGAATCATACAGTTCTGACGCAAACTCCGTATAGCCTCAAAGTGAATCATACAGTTCTGACGCAAACTCCGTATAGCCTCAAAGTGAATCATACAGTTCTGACGCGAACTCAATAGTGTGCATATAGATTTATTAATTTTGATCATCTACTTTTGCTGTTGATACATCGATGATGTCATATACAGGATGTATCTCTGTAAACATTTACGTATCTGTAAACATCCCTTCAACCATGTCTTCTACCAACAATTCTGAACCATTTGCTTTACGACTTTTGGAAATTCGCATATTTTTTTTATGAGACAGCGAGGCAAACGAGCAAACGGGTCACTTGATGGTAATAGCAGCCACAACAGGGGTGTCGTTTCATGGGTGTCGCTTCAGGGGTGTCGCTTCAGGACTGTCATTTCAGGGGTGCCATTCAGGGGTGTCGTATCATGGGTGTCCCTAAAGGGGTGTCACTAAAGGGCTGTCGCTTCAGGGGGTGGTCACTTTAGGGGTGTCACTAAAGGGCTGTCGCTTCAGGGTGGTCACTTTAGGGGTGTCACTTTAGGGGTGTCACTTTAGGGGTGTCACTTTAGGGGTGTCGTTTCAGGGCTGTCATTTCGGGGTGTCATTCAGGGGTGTCGATTCAGGGGTGCCATTCGTGGGTGTCGTATTATGGGTGTCGCTTCAGGGGTGTCGCTTCAGGGTTGTCACTTTAGGGGTGTCATTTCGGGGTGTCTTTCAGGGGTTTCATTTAGGGGTGTCATTTAGGGGTTTCATTCAGGGGTGTTGTTTCATGGGTGTCATTTCGGGGTGTCGTTTCAGGGGTGTCATTCAGAGGTGTCATGTCAGGGGTATCATTTTAGTGGTGTCATTAATTTCGCCAATTAAAATTATCGCTTTCGCGTTCGACCTATGTCGTTTGCCTACCAATTTAGCCGCATATACTACGGCGCCCAACAACAGTCCACTACGACTGTCGGATGTCTAGCGCGCGCATACCGCGCTGTGACGTCACGAGCGTACTACGAGCTGGGAAGAGTGCCAAACTCGATGCGTAGGGGTGACGACGGACAAGTATTGGAGTTTTCATCTATATCTTCTATAGTCTATAGTATTTATAAAGAGATAACTTCTATAGACAACGATAAGGCTTATAGGGAAACCGAAAACACGAAACGCTTGCGCGATGTAATTTAGCACAGCGCCATCTATTAGTTCATTTCTGAATTACGGTCCCGAAGCGAAGTGAGGGCGGGCCACTAGTCTTAATTAATATTATAAATGCGAAAGTTACTCTGTCTGTCTGTTACTCTTTCACGCCCCAACTACTGAACGGATTTGAATTAAATTTGGTATACAGATGGTTTTGACCCGGAGAAAGAACATAGGCTACTTTTTATTGTGAAGGGGGTTGTAAGGGGTTAAAAGGGGAGTGTGAAAATGATTAAATAATTAAAAAGGCCGCCCAAAGATATTATTCCAAGCGGATGAAGTCGTGGGTAACAGCTAGTGGGAATTAAATGTAAGAGAAAAATCCGGCCAAGTTCTCTCAAGTTTTTTTTTTAATAATTTCGGCAAATATCCAAACGTCATTGGTAGGTAACACACATTTTGTTCAGAATCATCGGTATATAGACTGGGTGTTGAAGGGACGTATACTCTGGTTTTTAATAATTTGGAGTAAACTGGACTGGATTAGCAAGCTGAAGGGCAGTGGGCTGTGCCATATCTGCCGCAGAACTGACAACCGTTGGGTAACGAGTTCTGGAGTGGAGACCGCGTCTCGGTAAACGTAAGTGGTAGGGACGACCTCATGCCAGGCCAGATGGAGTGACGATCTGCGCAAGAGGGCTGGCTGGAGCTGGATGCGAGTAGCCGAAGATCGATCAAAGTGGCGAGCATTTGGATAGGCCTATGTCCAGCAGTGGACTGCAACAGGCTGATGATGATGATAATGGAGTAAACTGACAGATGTCAATGTGACATCCCCATGCATTATCACGCAATTTGACAGATGCAAAATGTCAAAATGTATAGAAACTTGACATTTGCATCTGTCAGTTTACTACACATCATTAAAACCAGAGTATAACTGAGGTCATCTTGATTATCCTCAATATAAAAAAGAATATCGGGTGCAAGCGAACCTAATATATGACGTCTTAATACGAGATCTTGGGCTACAAAGCTACCCGTATAGAAGGATTAACTGATAGAAGGGTATAATTTGTCAATAGTCTTGAAAACAAAATGGCGGGGCCACGTCTGTTGACGTCATAGGACTACCATAGCTTCATTGGTTTTTTTTATGTGAAGGATTTTATTTATGTGGGTAGTAGACGAGCAGGCGGATCACCTGATGGTAAGAAATTGCCGCTGCCCTTGGACACCCGCAACACCAGTGAAGTCACAAGTGCGCTGCCAACCTTTTATCCCCTTCCCCCCCCGGGTGGGCCTCCGGTACCATCACTCACTCGGCGAAACACAGCACAGGTGCTGCTTTACGCCGGTTTTTTGTGAGGCAGTGTTATCCGGTCGAGCCATACCATTCATGCTGAAGCGTGGCTCTCCCATAATCAAAGGATAGGTGGCAGACGGGCAGACAGATCGCCTTTTCAATAAAATAAAATGAACAAAATTTTTTATTAAAGAGATAACAATAGATAACATGTATTTTTTAACATTTACATCCCTTTAACCATGTGGTCTACCAACCATTCTGAACAACATTTGTTTAATGAATTTTGAAAATTCGCATAAAAAATTTTCATCTTTCCATACAAAGTCGGTCACGTGACTTGGTCATTTTGTATGGGGAGTCGAAATTTTTTCGAAGTATTTAGAAAAGTTGTTGAACAAATGTTGTTCAGAATGGTTGGTAGAACACGTGGTTAAAGGGATGTAAATGTTTACAGATTTTTTTTTTTTATTTTTATTTTTTTTATTAGACTATAGGCCAACGCTTGACCACAATCGCACCTGATGGAAAGTGACGATGAAGTCTAGGATGACACGCGTTTGCCTAGAAGATGCCTGTTCACTCTTGCCTTAAAGATGTCCAAGTTACCTATAGTGGTCAGGAAAAACAGACCTCGGCAGGGAGTTCCACTCCTTAGCTGTCCGTATGATAAATGTGGAAGCGAATCGCTTCGTACGGGCAGGGGGCAAATCTACCACATAAGGATGAAAACTCTCGCCGCGCCTTGTCGTCCGGTGGTGGAATGGGCTAGGGGGGATCAAATTATGCAGAACCTCCGCACACTCTCCGAAATGAATCCGGTAGAAGAGAAGATACAGCCTGTATAATTCAATAACTTTTTTTTGAATCCTCAAAGTTCCCCTGCCTATGCCTATGCAACGACAGTGGGTCAGAAGGGCGTCGTATGTAGTATATCATAAATAAATAAATAAATTGAGACAACATCACATACATTGTTTTGGTCCCAAAATAAGGTTTTCCCTTGTGCTATGGAAACAGACAAAAAAAATATTACCTTTTTTTGTCTTTGGGGAATGCCGCAGCTATACAGGGTGTATCTGTGAACATTTACATCCCTTTAACCACGTGTTCTATCTACCATTCTGAACAACATTTGTTCAACAACTTTTCGAAATTCTTCGAAAAATTTTTCGACTTCCAATAAAAATGACCAAGTCACGTGACCGACTTTGTATGGAAAGATGAAAAAAAATTATACGAATTCTGAAAAGCCATAGAACGAATGTTGTTCATGATGGTTGGTAGAACACGTGATTAAAGGGATGTAAATGATCACAGATACACCCTGTAGGTACATACCTACTTCTCTTGCCAGCCCTACCCGACAATTTGCAAGTACCCGAGACGGAGCAATAAAACAAGCTAATGTTTTATAGAGTTGTTTTAACCGCCACTAATTATCTGGTCGCGAACGCCACGAATCCAATGCCGATCGTTCTTAAGATGTGCTTTATTTTGGGCAGGTCTAGACGCCGGGGAAGACGCGGGTAAATTTAGATTGTAAGTTATATTGTCACTTAATACCATTAGTATACACCCTGTATATGAAAATATACTTACATGGCCCGCCCTCACTTTGCTTCGGGACCGTAATTCAGAAATGAACCAATAGATGGCGCTGTGTCCAATAATTACATCGCGCAAGCGTTTCGTGTTTTCGGTTTACCTATAACACTTGTCGTTATCTCTTTATAAATAGTATAGATAGATATCTACCCTTTAGGTGAAGGGTAAGGCTCAGTAGCGACGCCAATATACAGGATGTATCTGTGAACATTTACATCCCTTAACCACGTCTTCTACCAATTCCACGTCTTTTAACTGTGGGAGAGCCATGCTTCATGAATGGGCCGGCTCGACCGGAGTGATACCACTGCCTCACAGAAAACCGGCGTGAAGAAGCTCCTGTGCTTTCGCACAGTGAGTGAGGGTACCGGAGGCCCATCGGGGTAAGGGGATAAAAGGTTAGCAGCGCACTTGTGACTCCACTGGTGTTGCAGGTGTCATCAGGTGATCCGCCTGCTCGTCTGCTACCTATCACATAAAAAATATATACAGTTGTGGTCATATAATTAAGAACGATTTGAAGTTCGAGGAGTTGTTTTATTTAAATCGTGTCTTACGTAGAGATGTGTACCTTTTGAAAAGCAACTAGTTCTGTTATAAAATAGCCCTATCAATAGAGCAACGTGGCTTAGGAATAAAGAATAAAATAGGTTTTTTTTTTGTTGACAATTTATCTTATTTTGTCAAAGTAACACATTCAAATAGTACTGAAGCTGGACAAATAATTAAGAACGATTTACAAAACTGCTCGGCAATTGTTTTGTATGACACTTACGTTTAAAAAAATTACATCAATATGTAGCGCGCATTTTAATACTATTGTAACTAAAATTAATAGTTTATAGCATATCCACGGCTTTTAATTACTGCTTTACACCGGCGAGGCATTGTTTCTATTAATATTTGACATTTCGCAAGAGAAATAGAGTTCCATTCCTCTAAAAACACGTCGTACAGCTCTCTTAAATTTCCACACTGTGTATTTGACACCTTTTTTTTTACTTCGAACCAAAAATTCTCTATTGGGTTCAGATCTGGGCTGTTAGCTGGCCAGTCTAAGACAGAAACTGATTGCGCTGTTAGAAAATCCTGTACAGTGCGTGCAGTGTGCTTTGGATCATTGTCATGCTGAAATGTCCAGATAACCGGGAGAACGTCTTCAGAATAAGGTAACATTGTTTCTTCCAGTATATTTTTGTATTGGAACTGATCCATGTTACCTTCTATCAACTTTACAGGTCCACACCATGTCCAGAAAAGCACCCCCAAATTTTCACATTTCCCCCACCGTGCTTTAAAGTAACTTTTCTATACTTAGGGTCGAATGCTTTATTCGGGGGACGTCTTACGTATCGTTTTCCATCAGAACATACTCTGTTTATTTTCGTCTCATCAGAAAAAAGTACATTTTTCCACTGTCGCACTGTCCAGTTTTCATACTTTCTAGCAAATGCAAGCCGGGCTTGCCTGTGGCAAAGTTTTAACATGGGTACCTTTCTTGTTATCCTACCGTGCAGTTTTTTTTTCTACTAAACGTGTTCGAATAGTGCGTGCTGAAATTGCTGAAGGGTTATTTTCACCAAAATACTCTTTTCTCAGCTCATTAGACCCTTTAAAAGAATTTTGTTTTGCCATACGAACGATGTTTCGGTCATCTCGAGGAGTTGTTTTTCTCTGTTTAGGTACACGTGGAACATTTGAAGTAGTTTGATACGTAGCAGAAGGCTTTACAGCATGAAAGACCATCGTTTTTAAACATTGAAGATGGTCGGCTATCTTTTTGTAAGACCAATCCTTCCGGCGGAGTTTTTTTATTACTTCCCTTGTAGATTTATCACAACTTTTATTTTTTTCCATTGTTTTTTCATAAAAAGCAATCACTTTTAATCTTTGACAGCACTTATTGGTGCCAAATTATCCTAACAATAACAAATCCACTGAGTTTTCTCTATTTAAATTTGAACGAAGGTATAAACTATTTTAGCGTTCTTAATTACGTGACCAGCTAGTAAATAGAAGTACTATTTTTAAAAGTAGTGTAAAAAGTTTGTCTATTTATTTTTAATATAATCATGTGTATCAATGAATACAGTGGTGTTATGCAAAGGTTTTACGATACTGAGAGAAATAAAAAAAAATGCATGCAACAATTTTTTTCATCTTAGTTTTTAAAAATCTTCCCCTTATAATAGCGTTCTTAATTATATGACCACCACTGTATATCATTCTATACAACATTTTGTTCAATAACTTTTAGAAATTCGCTTAAAAAAAATCAACTTTTCCTACAAAGTCAGTCACGTGACATGTTCATTTTGTAATTTTCGACGAATTTTCAAAACTCTTAAAACTTATGTTGTTCAGAAATTTTGATAGAAGATGTGCTGAAAGGGGTGTAAATGTTCACAGATCCTGTATTAAATTATTAGCTCTTCAAAAATTGTGTCCATCTCACGCATGTTTGTCCAGGGTGGGGATCAAACCCACGACCGGTTAGCGTACGGGGCAGGGCCACTACCAAACGCACTATCCAGTCAGTCAATCATCAGCAACCCACGCTCGTCCACTGCTTTTTTTTTTTTTTTTTTTTTTATGTGATAGGTAGCAGACGAGCAGGCGGATCACCTGGATGGTGAGCAATTGCCGCCGCATGGACACATCCAACACCAGTGGATAGTCACAAGTGCGCTGCTAACCTGTTATCCCCTTCCCCCGATGGGCCTCCGGTACCCTCACTCACTCGGCGAAACACAGCACAGGAGCTGCTTCACGCCGATTTTCGCTCCGGTCGAGCCGGCCCATTCATGCCAAAGCATGGCTCTCCCACAATTAGACACAGGCTGCTGGACACAGGTCTCCCCCAATGCACGCCACCGCTCCCGATTTTCGGCCACTCTCATCCAGCTCACTCCAGCCAACCTTCGAATGTCGTCATCCCATCTTGTAGCAGGGCGTCCAACACTACGTTTGCCGAGTCGCGGTCTCCACTCAAGGACTTTATGGCCCACCGAATTAGCAAACTGAAGTGGCAGTGGGCTGGTCACATTAGCCGCAGAACTGACAACCGTTGGAGCCGTAAAGTCAGTCAATAGAAAACGAAAAAATAAAATTCTTACAAATGTACAAAATGGAAAACTAAATCTTCATTATCACGAAATATTTTAATCCTCAAACTCCAAATTACCATGACTCTAGTAATTAGTTAATTAGATTTTGTATCCAACCTTCAAATCAATGCCAAAACTAATTAAAACTCATTTAAAAGTGAAATTGTTCGTATGAAATAGTTCAAACGTGGCCTACATTTTGTTTGGAAGTACAGTGAGCGGCAAAACACTTCATCTATACTTAAACTAAAAGGGTATGATTTAAACGATCACCAATTTTAATAAAACTATTATTTTGAAAACGAAGTTTATATTCTTGTAATGCACTACAACTTTGTTGGTGATGCATCTCCTATTTTTTTTTTTTTTATGTCATAGGTAGCAGACGAGCAGGCGGATCACCTGATGGTAAGCAATTGCCGCCGCTCATGGACACTTGCAACACCAGTGGAGTTACAAGTGCGCTGCCAACCTTTTATCCCCTTCCCCCCGGGTGGGCCTCCGGTACCCTCACTCACTCGGCGAAACACAGCACAGGGGCTGCTTCACGCCGGTTTTCTGTGAGGCAGTGGTATCACTCCGGTCGAGCCGGCCCATTCATGCCGAAGCGTGGCTCTCCTACAATATTGTTATTAATATTGCTCCCTTATTCAATACTAGTGGCCGCCCGCAACTTCGTTTGCGTGATCTTTATGACTCTTGACTTAAAGATGATTATTTAAATAGAAATTAAAAAAATATTACTTATTATAATGTTCGTTTATTGGTTAATAGATTTTTAAGGCGGCTCATTGATATTTTATACGAACTGCTAAGGAATGGAACAACTTGCCGGCTTCTGTATTTCCAGAGAGCTACAATTTGGGTGTCTTTAAGTCGAGAGTGAATAGGCTTCTGGGAAAGCACGCTACATCTTAGACTTCATTGTCACTCTATCAGGTGAGATGAGGTCAAGTGCAAACCCATTTAATATTAAAAAAATGATATCAACTTCTAATGAAAGTAACCCCCAAATTATTTTTTATTCCATTAGGGGATGTAAGTATTCTATTAAAGTTTGAATCTTATATTTTATCCATCAATTCTGTCAAAGAATGTGTATGCAAAAGTTGGAGTAGATTGGGCCAAGGAATCACGTAGTCCCATGAACAAACTTGGAACCCCCTTATGGCTCCATTAGGGGTTTAAGTTCGGAATATCCTTCCTTATAGGATCTCATCCAAAAATGCTCATCACATTTGACAATTTTCCATTCCATTTCATTCCATATTTGTTATAGTGTAGCTGGGCTCTTAGAGTTCCACATCAGATGTTCCATGATCTTTGATTTTTTTCATGGCATCATAAAATGCTCATTAATCTAAACAACTTTTGTTAAGGTGCCATTGACCTACCTCTTATAGTTTAGCTGGGCTGTTGTGGTTCTACATCAAGGAGCCTGGTCTTCAAAATATAATATATCCTATAAGTTGCCCTGATATTACAGCTAAACAATAAAAAAGTTTCATTCGAATTGGTTCAGTAGTTTCCGAGATTAGCGCGAACAAACAGACAGACAAGCAGACAAACAGATAAACAGACAAACAGACAAACAGACAGACAAAAATTTTAAAAATCATTGATTCATGTTCTGTTACTGTTTTTTAGTCGTCCTAAGTTATTTTGAGATAAATATCTTCAATGTACAGACACAGCTTTTTTGTTTTTTGCGAGTTTTTTCGCCGCTCACTGTATATGTAACTTGTCTGCTTTTTAACTATAGTATATTGTAGTGACAAACAGACGGACCGTGACCGTAGTTATTAATAGTCCAACAATGCGGCTGTTTCGCAACGGAGCAAACAACTAAAATGTATTGTAACAATTCTATTATGTGTGACTGCTGTGAGTATGGACGGCTGGTACTTTATTTTTTATTTTTTTTATGTGGCAAACGAGCTGATGGATAACCTGATGGTAAACGATTGCCGCCTATAGACGTCCGCTGCCAACTTTTATACGCCTTTCCTCCTTATTGGGCCTCAGGTACCCTCACTCCCTGGTTGAAGAAACACAGCGCAAATTTTATTTTCTATTTCCTAGCCCTGACTTCGTTTCTGGAGATTAGTTTCCTGTTAAGGGGCTATACGAATGAAACTAGCGCCGCCAACCTATTTACACTGATTGTGGCAAAAATACGATATTTTTAAGAAAGCAAAACATTACAGACTTAGATAAAAGTAAATTGAATTTTTCAAGATGCAATACCTACAATATACCTAATTATAAAACATGCGACAAGTAACAATAATGTCAATTATTGCTAAAAGTGGCCGTTTTTAGCAATGATTACATTGTTACTTTTCGCGTGTTAGAAATATTGTATTGCACCTTGAAAAATCCAATTTACTGGGATTTAAGTCTGTAATGTTTTATTTTCTTCAAAAATATCATAATAAAAAATATTATTTTCGCCACAATCAGTGTAAATAGGTTGGCGACTCTATTTTCATTCGTATAGCCCCTTAATTAAAAATATTTTTGACATAAGTTCACTTTTGGACATAAGTTCTAAGCTTTCGCGGTGTGGTTAGTGGCACAAAGCCGGTACTTACTCAAAGCGACAGCAATCATATTGCAACCGATGCCTGATTGTAGCCTAGCTCAGCATTTTTAAGGCGAACACTTTGTTATAAGGTACACACGGCGACATGTCTAGTTACCAATGGAATGCAAAAATAGCACTTATGTCTCTGACAAAAAGGTTCACAGTCCAAAATATCATGCAAAAAAATATTTTTTTTAAACAAATGTCTTGTGTCTAGTAGTTCTACCGGGCCGTGATGTCAGGGTCCTGGGTTCGATTCCCGTCAAGCAAAAAAAGTGTCATCTTTCGAATTTTTCGAACATAGCTCGGGTTTGTGATCACCAATCCGCATTAGGCAAGCGTGGTGATTAAGCCTAACCCCATTATAGTAGGTAGCGATATGACTTGATTTCTATGCTAGGATTTAATTGTGGGAGAGTCTGTGCTGTGTTTCGCCGAGTGGGTGAGGGTACCGGAGGCCCACCCGGGGGGAAGGGGGTAAAAGGTTGGCAGCACACTTGTGACAATGGTGACAATTGCTTACCATCGGTGATCCGCCTGCTCGGCTGCTACCTATCACATAAAAAGGAGGTAGGAGGCCTTTGCCCTGCAGTATGACAGTATAATATAAATACAGTAGGCTGTCAATTGATGCCTTTATCGCACATCTAGTGCTCAAAAGACGTAAATGTCAAATAAGTCTTTAATATTTGACTATTGAGTCAATAATGCCTTAAGTGTTTTACACTTGCGTCTTTTAAGCACTAGATGTGCGTTATGTTGACTGGACTATTGGTCCCTTCGCCTTATCGACCTAATGTGACGTCACCATACAACTATTGTGCCTTTCTACTTCAGACATAGCCTCGAGTAATTTATGCCTGCTCTACAGTTCGTGACTAAATGGAGTTAAAACAGCAATAAATAATATAACAGACAATAAGATCATGTTGGTTGAAAAGTGGGGTACACAGAGAACATTGAATGAAAACTAAAACTTTAAGAAACGAGTCTATAGGCACGAAAGTATAGCGATGACCGTTATTTTGCGCACTTGTAAAAAAGAAGACTTTCTATCAAAATTGGTTTCTGCGCACTCAAGGTCATAACTACACTTTCTTGCCTCGGACTATACCTTCCTAAGGCCGACAACGCATCGGCACTCCTTCTGGTGTAGCTGATGTCCATGGGCGGCGGTGTTCACTTACCATGAGGTGACCCGCTTGCTCGTTTGCCTTCCTTTAATATAAAAAAAGTGATGGGGTTGCTCTATCCCCCTTTATGAAAAAGCGGAAATTAAAGTTAGGTATAGTCTAAAAATAATGATGTTACTATAATAAAAGCAAATAGCGGGGAGGAAGGGGATAATAGGTTAGCAGCGCACTTTTTGCATGTGTTCATGGGCGGCGGCACCCTAACCCCTATTGGGCCTCCGGTACCCTCACTCACACAGCGAAACAACACAGGGGCTGCTTCACGCCGCTCTTTTGTGAGGCCGTGGTATCACTCCGGTCGAGCCGGCCCATTCGTGCCAAAGCGTTCTCTACTAGGTCAATTTGACTAGGGAAACAGTTTTACTTTTTTTTGTAAACATGATTTGATAATACTTTAATATTTAAATTAATTTGTGTTTCTATTGAAAGTCACTGAATATTTGTAAATAAATAATGCATTTTGAGTCGTAGTAGCGATGCCTTGAATTCTGTTATAGGGGCCTTTGCCCTGCAGTGGGACAGTATTATAGGCTGATATTAAATTTTTTGAGACATCTATACTATTTATAAAGAGATAACTGCTATAGACAACGATAAGCCTTACAGGTAAACCGAAAACACGAAACGCTTGCGCGATGTAATTGGAGACAGCGCCATCTATTGGTTCATTTCTGAATTACGTTCCCGAAGCGAAGTGAGGGCGGGCCACTAGTTTGTAAATAAATATGCATTTTGAGTCGATGACTTGATTTCTATGATGGAGGCCTTTGCCCTGCAGTGGGACAGTATATAGGCTGATACTTACTTTTTTGAGACATAAGCAATAAACTAATGAGTAATGATTAAGATTGTAGCAAACCGAAGTACTGTACATTTCAATACTGTACTTATATATTTCACTGTTACTTTAATAAATCACCAGTCAAAGTTGAAACAATCAAGTTCGTGTTTAGGCCAAATGGAGCGTGAAACTTGTTTGCCACTTTGGGTGGCATAAAAAAAAAGAATTACTTTTTTGACTCCACGTTTCCTACATTCTATTCCGCTATTGTCAAAATCTGTTAACGAATTGGTAGCAGCGAATGTGAAACAAATAGTGTTGTTGGTATATCGATTGTTTTAGTATCGATGTTTTCAACGGCAGTTACAATGTCAGTATTTTTGTTTATTGGATACCGCTTAAATCTATAATACTATTTATAAAGAGGCAAATTCTAAAGATGGTGACAACGCTTTTATAGTATAGGTAAACCGAAAAAGCGAAATGCGTGATGTAATCAACCCCCAGCGCCATCTATTAACTTAGTACTGTGTGAAATAAATGTGCCGAAACGAAGTGAGGGTGGGCCACTAGTATGCCTATAAACCTATTTAAGTCGGCTTGTGACCACTATTGTAACGCAGACGAAACATGAACAAGTAGTACTTCGATGACGCAATTAGTAGTGGAATGCACTTTAAAGCGACGGATGCGCCAGGTCGAGTCAAAATTTGTACCTTAGTTTTTCTGTTAAGAAATTCGCAGCGTCTCAGCCTAAAAGTTGGCAGTCTTGTACCTCCATTCCTTGAAAAGTATTTTAACGTCGTAAGACCCAAAAGACTGGAGACTTTTAGGGGAGGCCTTTGCCCAGCAGTGGGACAATATAGGCTAAAAAATAAAAATAATAATAATAATAATAAGACCCAAAAGCCTTTAAAAGGCTTAAAAAAATTGGTTTTTTCATTGTGTCTGTTGTCTGGGCCTTACGACGTTATGTCGTTGATCCCACCCACCAAAATACCACTGCCTCACAGAAAACCAGCGTGAAGCAGCTCCTGTGCTGTGTTTCGCCGAGTGAGTGAGGGTACCGGAGGCCCATCGGGGGGGAAGGGGATAAAAGGTTAGCAGCGCACTTGTTGCATGTGTTCATGGGCGGCGGCAATTGCTTACCATCAGGTGATCCGCCTGCTCTTCTGCTACCTATCACATAAAAAAAAATGAGGGTAACAGAGGGTACAAGACTGCCTACTTTTAGATTTCGGGATGACACTGAGAGTTACTTGATAAAATTATTATTCCCTCAGTGACGCAGTGGCTAGTAAATAAAATCACTACTAAGCTACGGCTGCCCGGGCTTGATCAATCCAATATTATCGATAGTGGTCAGTACCTATGGTGACAACACTAGCTTATAGTTAAACAAGACGTAACGAGTAGTGACGGGCGCGTCAGCGAGGCGAGGGCTGACGGACAGACATGCAAGCACAGACCCTACTACGTGTTCTCGATCAGAAACGGAATCAATAGATATCACCTCACTTTATCATAGAGCACAGATAGAGCTCGCAAGTTCACTTTTACAGTGTAAAATCAGAACAATACACTAAATGACCTTTTTACTTGTTTTTGTTTGGACTTGTAACGTTATTCAACTAATTTATAGAAGCTATAATAATTATTATGAAGATGTGTTTGTCGGCCTTTTAAGAATCACACTTGCCAATCACATTTTTGATGCGTCATATATTATACTTTTTATTAGCTATTTATCACACTTTTTAGAGCTACTTAATCAAACTTTTTTAATGCAAATTACACTGTTTAGTATTCATCCCACTTAATAGTGTTGATCACATTTTTGGTGCATATCAGAATGTTTAGTGCTGACCACATTTTTAATGACCATCACACTCGTAACTAAAAATCACACTTTTGAGTATACGAGTACATCACACTTTTCAGTACACATCACACTTTTTAGTGCACATCACACTTTTTAATACACACACATTTTATTATACATCAGACATTTTAGAACACATCACACTTTTCAGAACACATCATACTTTTTAGCACACATCCCACTTTTTCGTACACATCACACATTTAATTGACATCACATTTTTTTAGTTCACACAAAATTTATTCACATCACACTTTTTTATCACATTACCATGGTTTCCCACCATCGTAGGGGCCATGTGTAACCGAATCCCATACAAAACGCGTACATGGTATCCACGCTCCTCTCCTCAGGTGACGGAATAGGCTAAAAAAATGGACCATAAAAAATATTAACACGAGTATGTGGAATATGATACGTGTCTTATTATTTAGGTAGTTGTGCAAGCTAAGTTTTGCGTGAGGTCTATTTGATTCCAGGTGGATACTTAACACTATACCCAAAACTGGAATTCAAGACCAAAAAATCTACTACAATGTTGCTACTCCTATAAAATGATCGTACCATAGTATACCCCTTTTTTTCTAAAAACACTCGCTGATACAATTTATTTATTGGTAATTTTGATTCTATAATTTAAAAAAATAATTTTATTTACTTTTTTTCACGTAAATACAAGACCCTTTAATAAAAACTTAACCATCGGTAATTTTAGTTTTCAAAGATGGTATTGCGCTTGTAACACTTCAGTTGTTAATAACATTTGGTATCAACCTACAACATTTTAACAATGTATGGAAACTTGACAGTTTAGTCTGCTTAATAAGAAAAAAAAATGCTTAAAAGGTTGGCGAAACCTAAAAACGTCACTTAAAAATGACATAAGTGACTTTAACAGATTTGACAGTGACGTATCTGTCGTAGATTTTTTGGTCTTGAATTCCAGTTTTGAGTATAAGCGACCTAAAGATCTAGGTCTCAGATATCAAAGGCATGCGCCATGCGTCCAATCTTACAAATACAAGTATACAGGGTGTATCTGTAAACATTTACATCCCTTTAACCACATGTTCTACCAACAATACTGAACAACAATTTTTCTGACTTTTGATAATTCGAAAAAAATATCGACAATTTAACAGTGATGATTTTTTTTTCTTCACGCCTGTCTTCTGTGAGGCCGTAGTATCACTCCAGTCAAACCGGTCCATTCATGCTCAAGCGTGGATCTCCCACGGTTAAATGTTAAACAATTGTTCACTAATTTGTAAAGCCAAGTTCAGTTTTTCGTGCACAAAAAATTGTATTTCTTAGAAACTTTTCCTTGGCAAACGTGTCAACCGAAAATCCAGTCACATTTTCACGCAAAGAAATAAATAAAAGATACTTAATACTTCACAAGACATTCATGCCAAGACATGACGAGCCTAATCGCCTAGTTATCGCTTTCAAATGTCTGTCAATAAGTTTTTTTTTCTACGTTATGTGGCGAAAATGTACGTACAGAGACGCCGCGCCAAGTTTCGGATTTACATGTCGAAGTAGGTAGGCGTTGGGACTGGTGTCTGTTGGGAGAAGCTATGCGATGCTAACAAATAGTAAAGTAACTAAACTTTTGAGGGGCTACACGAATAAAACTAGCGCCGCCAACCTATTAACACTGATTGTGGCGTAAATACGATATTTTTTAAGAATGCAAAACATAACAGACTTAGATCCAAGTAAATTGGATTTTTCAAGATGCAATACAATATTTCTAACACGCGACAAGTAACTATAATGTTAAATATTGCCAAAAGTGGCCGTTTTTAGCAATAATTGACATTATTGTTACTTTTCGCGTGTTTTATTTATTGTATTGCATCTTGGAAAATTCAATTTACTTTTATGTAAGTCTGTAATGTTTTGCTTTCTTAAAAAATATCGTATTTTCGCCACAATCAGTGTAAATAGGTTGGCGGCGCTAGTTTCATTCGTATAGCTGTAGTAAAACGGATTTTTAGGGATCTAATAGAGTTCCCATGTTTTTTTAACCAATAACCACAACATATGACGACACCACAGGCAAATAACAGGGAATTTCACTTTATTTTTGCCTAAAGTAATAATAGTTATGTGATTCCCCAATTAATTAATTAAAAAAAAGTTAACAGGACATTCCCTGTTCTTTGCCTGCTGCACCCTTCTTAAAAAAGTAAATATAAGCATTTCAAATTAAAATTATTGCAATATACACTCATCAAAATAGTTTAGGGATATTTAAATGAAACCTAAATAACTTTTTTTATGCCAACGCTTGACGACAATCGCACCTGATGGAAAATGACGATGAGGTCTAGGATGACACGCGCTTGCCTAGAAGATGCCTGTTCACTGTTGCCTTAAAGTTGTGATCTAAACTTCTATTAACTTTTGTTAACTACAGATACCCATTAAAATAAACCTTGTTTAATAGCTTATCTTTCTGGTAATAAAAGATGAAGTTTAATTAAAAAAAAAACTTACAAGAAGAGGAAAAATTCTAACTTTATTTTAGAAACATCTAAACCTAAAAAAATCAACTTTTTTTATATAAAAAAATCTTGAAATCAGCACCACTGCACAGTACAGACCCAACACGCGTGTCTATTATCAAAGATTTATATCTTCGCATGTATCCCAGTAGACAGCGCGCCCAACGCACCCGGATGACTGATCGAACGAGGTCTGGGGCCTGTCCAAATGATTGTAGGTAAATGACATCGGTTTATTTTAAAACTTGGCTCCTTTTCTACCGACAGAAACGTACATGCTTTAGGGGATTCTCAATTGTTTAACTAGCTTTACCTATTTAAATTACAATACTTTTTGTAGTTAGCTTTCTTTGTTCTTAGTAACCCTACAAAAAAATAACAGCAAAAACCATTTTAAAAAGTTTTTGTTGCCATTATTTTTATTGCTGTACCTAGTGGCATGGAATTAGGGTTAATCACCACGCTTGCGCAGCAGTAGGACGATGTAGGTAGGCTAAATAAAAAAAAATCCATGGTTCCCTAAATCCCTATTTTATTACGTGAAGGCATCCGGCGCACTCGGGCTGCGTACGCGCAGTGCGCACGCGATGCGATCGCAATTATCACGTCACCGCTCACGTGGAAAATGACGAGTGACGCGCCCCACACGTCACGTTTAAGTAGCAACGGATTTTTAATAAACTACTTAGTTATTTTGTAGTGTGGTCTGATGAACACTGGTGTCAGATTCAGGCCTTAAAATGTTATGATGGGGTTTTTAGGGTTCCGGAGCCAAATGAGAATCAACGCTCCATTCACTGTGGGAGAGCCACGCTTCGGCATGAATGGGCCGGCTCGACCGGAGTGATACCACTGCCTCACAGAAAACCGGCGTGAAGCAGCCCCTGTGCTGTGTTTCGCCGAGTGAGTGAGGGTACCGGAGGCCCACCCGGGGGGAAGGGGATAAAAGGTTGGCAGCGCACTTGTAACTCCACTGGCGTTGCAAGTGGTGATCCGCCTGCTCGTCTGCTACCTATCACATAAAAAAAAAAACCCGAATAACACCACCGTGGGAGAGCTACGCTTTGGCATGAATGGGTCGGCTCGACCGGAGTGATACCACGTCCTCACAGAAGACCGGCGTGAAGCAGCGATTGCGCTGTGTTTCGTTGGCAGCGCACTTGTGACTCTACTGGTGTTGGAGGTGTCTATGGGCAGCGGTAATCGTTTACCATCAGGTGATCCATCTGCTCGTCTGCCAGCGATCAAATAAAATAATAATAAAAAAACACGTGCTAGACAGCGTTGCATACCATCCAGACAATGCTACCTCATGGTGCGCCCAAGAGGTTTAGCTCCTCATTCCTGCCCCGAGCCATCAAGTCATGGAATGCCCTTCCAGTTCAAGTGTTTCCTCCTTCTTACAATCCTGGGTTTTTAGGCGGGGCGTGAAATGGAATCTCAGCAGGCCTTCAGGGTGAGGATGACAGACTCAATGGATACCTACTTAGTTTGTTATTTTGTGCCTGTCAACCTCATATTTGGAGACTCCTTTGTAATTATTTTCATGTCATCTTTCATAGTTTTCTATATTTTTTCTCATCATCATCATCAGCAACCCACACTCGTCCACTGCTGGACATAGGTCTTCCCTAATGCACGCCTCCGCTCCCCATTTTTGGCCACTCTCATCCAGCCCACACCAGCCAGCCTTCGAATGTCACCATCCCATCTTCTATCTATATTATTTATAAGGAGATAACTTATAGGTAAACCGAAAACACGAAACGCTTGCGCGATGTAATTGGACACAGCGCCATCTATTGGTTCATTTCTGAATTACGGTCCCGAAGCGAAGTGAGGGCGGGCCACTAGTATTTCATATTTTTTCTATTCCTTTTTAATTGTATATCTAAATTTTTGCTATAGGCAGTTAGATCTATTCAAAGTTTGAAGGGGCAAAAGCTCGCATTATCGACTAAGCGATTAATTAGCAAAGTTCGCAGCTTATTATCGTAAGAGGGACAACTTCGAGTTCGGTTTCGGTATAGACGTTTGGCTTTATCGATAACTTGGCCCTACTCACTACGTTTGAGAAGTTATTGCTATTAGTTCCGAAGTTTAACAATAGATGGCGCTGAGTGTAAGAGTAAGAAAACATTAATCATCATCATCAGCAATCTACGCTCGTCTACTACTAGACATAGGTCTCCCCCAATGCACGCCACCGCTCCCGATTTTCGGCCACTCTCATCCAGCCCACTCCAGCCAGCCTTCGAATGTCATCATCCCATCTTGTCGCAGGGCGTCCAAAAGTCATAGAACAAAATTAAATGTTGTTCAGAATGATTTTTAAAATACACAAAGGGATTTACATGTACACAGATTCACTCTGTCTGTCTGTATGTCATACAAATTGTGTTGTATAAAATGGGTCATACAAATTAGGTGATACATAAAAATGATTTTTTTTACACACGTAATGTAAAGTTTATACCAACTTTTTCATAAACCACGGTAGATTGAGACAGCAAAAGTCAGAGAGAGACAGCTGCACCCCCCCTCGGGGTGAACGACCGGGGGTGGCAACCCATCCGTGATTATTGCGTGGATCGCAGGGGTATGGTTTTAATTTTTATGGTGTAACGAGCCATGGGGTAGAAATCAAGTAACAACTTATTTTATGATGTGATTTGTTGAGTGATTGTTCAATCAATTTATAGACAACTCTCGTGTTTAATTTTACCAATATTACAACACAATACAGAAACAAACAACAACAATAATAATAATAGATATTTGTGTTGGGTCTGGGTGTTTGTGGTTCCTTCGTTGTTTCTGGTTTTCATAGTACAAGGGAAAACCTTAGTTTGGGACCAGGACAATGTATGTGATGTTGTCTCAATTTATTTTATTTATTTTTATTTAATAGATGGCGCTAGGTGTCGAAAACATTGTACAAATTTAATGTTAATCTTCTTGGATTACTTACTTTATGTGTCTCAAATTGCGTTGCCGGAATCGATCCCAAGACCCCGAGATCACGGCCCAGTGCTTAAACCACCAATCCAACGGGGTTGATAGTTATTTAATAAAAATATCAAATGGCCGCGCACCTCCCGAACTGAATATCTTAACTGCGGAAACCTGATCAGCCAATTCAGAGAGAAAATCACCAGCCAACATGTCACGCAATCATGTCTGCTTTGGCGTGTGGTGCAAGGCGGTAATCGTTTACCATCAGGTGATCCATCTGCTCCTCTGCCATCGATCAAATAAAATAATAATAAAAAAACAAGTGCTGGACAGGGTTGCCATCCGCATACCATCCAGACAATGCCGGCGCGCACCAAGAGGTTTAGCTCTTCATTCCTGCTCCGAGCCATCAAGTCATGGAATGCCCTTCCAGTTCAAGTGTTTTCTCCTTCTTACAATCCTGGGTTTTTAGGCGGGGCGTGAAATGGAATCTCAGAAGGCCTTAAGGGTTAGGATGACAGACTCAATAGGTACTTAGTTTGTTCTTTTGTGCCTGTCAACCTCATATTTGGAGACTCCTTTGTAATTATTTTCATGTCATCTTTCATAGTTTTCTATATTTTTTCTCATCATCATCATCAGCAACCCACACTCGTCCACTGCTGGACATAGGTGTCCCCTAATGCACGCCACCGCTCCCGATTTTTGGCCACTCTCATCCAGCCCACACCAGCCAGCCTTCGAATGTCATCATCCCATATTTCATACTTTTTCTATTCCTTTTTAATTGTATATCTCAATTTTTGCTATAGGCAGTTAGATCTATTCAAAGTTTGAAGGGGCATAAGCTCGCATTATCGACTAAGCGATTAATTAGCAAAGTTCGGTCTGTCTAGATAGTTTGTTTTCGGAAGCTGAGCAACTGGCCAAAGCTTATGCAGCTTTTATCGTAAGAGGGACAACTTCGAGTTCGGTTTCGGTATAGACGTTTGGCTTTATCGATAACTTGGCCCCCCTCACTACGTTTAAGAAGTTATTGCTATTCGTTCCGAAGTTTAACAATAGATGGCGCTGGTTGTAAGAGGAAGAGTAAGAAAACATTAACATCATCATCAGCAATCTACACTCGTCTACTACTGGACATAGGTCTCCCCTAATGCACGCCACTGCTCCCGATTTTCGGCCACTCTCATCCAGCTCACACCAGCCAGCCTTCGAATGTCATCATCCCATCTTGTCGCAGGGCATCCAAAAGTCATAGAACAAAATTAAATGTTATTCAGAATGGTTGTT
Organism: Cnaphalocrocis medinalis; assembly: GCA_014851415.1. NCBI lineage: Eukaryota > Metazoa > Arthropoda > Insecta > Lepidoptera > Crambidae > Cnaphalocrocis > Cnaphalocrocis medinalis. The sequence continues at coordinate 3,215,243 of CM026301.1, read as the reverse complement.
AAAACACACAAAGGGATTTACATGTACACAGATTCAATCTGTCTGTCTGTATGTCATACAATTGTGTTGTGTGGTGATATATAAAAATGATTTTATTACACACGTAATGTAAAGTTTATATATCAACTTTTTCATAAACCACGGTAGAGTGAGACAGCAAAAGTCAGAGAGAGACAGCTGCACCCCCCCTCGGGGTGAACGACCGGGGGTGGCAACCCATCCGTGATTATTGCGTGGATCGCAGGGGTATGGTTTTAATTTTTATGGTGTAACGAGCCATGGGGTAGAAAATCAAGTATCAACTTATTTTATGATGTGATTTGTTGAGTGATTGTTCAATCAATTTATAGACAACTCTCGTGACGTTTTGGAATTTTAAATTTTACCAATATTAACAACACAACACAGAAACAAACAACAACAATAATAATAACACATATTTGTGTTGGGTCTGGGTGTTTGTGGTTCCTTCGTGGTTTCTGGTTTCCATAGTAAAAGGGAAAACCTTAGTTTGGGACCAGGACAATGTAGTTGTCTCAATTTTTTTTTAATAGATGGCGCTAGGTGTCGAATACATTGTACAAATTTAATGTTTCATCTTCTTGGATTACTTACTTTATTTATTTTATTTTTATTTATTTATTGAGTACAGCCACATGACACATATTAATACAAACACGGTTCTTAATAATTAAACTTATCAGTTCTGATATGCACCACAATAACGGCGTACATAACACTTTATGTGTCTCTTATTGCGTTTAATATGGCGGTGGCGGTGATCACTTACCATCAGGTGACCCGCTAACTGGTTTGCATTCTTGTATCATAAATAAAAGGTAGCACTAATAAAGCCCCTTCAGCATGTTAGAATAAGCAAAATAAAAAACAGCTGTTCCATACAAAAAACCAAAATTTCACTAGGCACCAACGCATAATGTGAGGTGATCACAAACCTTTTAATTGTGGGAGAGCCATGCTTCGGCGTGAATGGGCCGGCTCGACCGGAGTGGTACCACTGCCTCACAGAAAACCGGCGTGAAGCAGCTCCTGTGCTGTGTTTCGCCGAGTGGGTGAGGGTACCGGAGACCCGTCGGGGGGGGGGGGGGGGAGGGGATAAAAGGTTAGCAGCGCACTTGTTGCATGTGTTCATGGGCGGCGGCAATTGCTTACCATCAGGTGATCCGCCTGCTCGTCTGCTACCTATCACATAAAAAAAAACCTGAACTATGTTCGAAAACTTCGGGCATACTTTTTCTCGACCCGGGATTGATCAAAAGACTACGAGATCACGGCCCAGTGCTTAAACCACCAATCCAACGGGGTGATAGTTATTTAATAAAAATATCAAAATGGCCGCGCACCTCCCGAACTGAATATCTTAACTGCGGAAACCTGATCAGCCAATTCAGAGAGAAAATCACCAGCCAACATGTCACGCAATCATGTCTGCTTTGGCGTGTGGTGCAAGGCAGAAGAGTTCACCCTTAGTCCACCCGAGAGACGTGATTTACAAGCGATTTGCTGTTCATTGTTATTTAATACACTGGTGTGTACCTACCTACCTTACACCACCAGCTCGTACTAAGCGTTTCGCTTCTTCTTTCTTGGTACTAACTGCTAAGGAATGGAACAACTTGCCGGCTTCTGTATTTCCAGAGAGCTACAATTTGGGTGTCTTTAAGTCGATAGTGAATAGGCTTCTTCTGGGAAAGCACGCTACATCTTAGACCTTATTGTCTCTCTCCATCAGGTGAGATGAGGTCAAGTACAAACACATCTAATATAATTATAAAATAATAGGCTGGCTTTGTAAAGAGACACAGAATGCAAACAGCAATGAACTACAAATCGCGTGTAAAATGCGCGTGTAAAATGCGTCTCTGGACCAGGGCTTAGGGTGCGTTTCCACAGAAGCGGAGCTGCGTGGATTTTAGCGGGGACTGGTAAAATTGACCAATCACGTTGCTCAAAATACACATCTCATCTCTGATGAGCAATGTGATTGCTCAATTTTTATAAGTCTCTGCTCAACTTCACGCACCTCCGCTTCTTTAGAGAAACGCACCTTAGTGTGGGAAAACCCTGTTTCGGCATATTTGAGCTTTTTTTCCCAAAAGAAACCATCAGAAATATCACTTGTGGCTAGCCAACATTCCAAATACCGTCGCACGGAGTGGATGTTAATATCCTAACTTCCTATCCTAATCCTAACTAATATTATAAATGCGAAAGTAACTCTGTCTGTCTGTCTGTCTGTCTGTCTGTCTGTCTGTTACTCTTTCACCCAAACCACTGAACGGATTTAAATGAAATTTGTATTACAGGTGATCTAGACCCTGAGAAAGAACATAGGCTACTTTATTGCGGAAAAGGGGGTTGTAAGGGGTTAAAAGGGGGGTAAAAACCTTTTCCACGCGGACGAAGTCGCGGGCGGCCGCTAGTTATGTCATAAACGCTGTAAACTAGGTGTAACCAGATCACGCGGCGTGTGTATAGCTGTAAGAGCATTCCACCGCTGTTGCTGCTATCAGTCAGTCAGTTACTTAACATTTTTGTAAACGCTATAAGTTCGTGACTTGCGGCTAGCCGTCAGAGTCTAGGTGTTACCAGATTACGGAGCATCCCGCCGCGCCGCGGCGCACCCGCTGCATATTATTGTAGAGGTATAAACGCTATCAACTCAGGACTTGTAGCTAGCCATCAGTTTAAGTGTAGCTTAACTTAATGACGTAAGTCCAGCCTGCTGGAGCCAGTCAGTTATTATTTTTATAAACGCTATGAGCTCGTGACTTGCGGCTAGCCGTCACCGCAGTTGTTCCCATCTGCCAGTCAGTTATTGTTTTAACAAACCTATTACATCGCGACTTGCGGCTAGCCGTGTAAGTCTGTTACCAAATGACAAATGAGGAATTGTTCGGTTTGATTCCTGCCGCCTCGTTTCGACATCGTTCCACGCGGCAGCAGTTCCATCTATTTCATCTGGATAGCTGGCAGCCCACTACTGTGCGCTTTGCCAGGAACTTTCTGCCGCGTACGACAAAAATATGGAACGAACTGCCACCTGCGGTATTTCCGGACCACTACGACCTACAAACCTTCAAGAAAAGGGCATATCTCGCTCTAAAAAGCCGGCAGCGCACCTGTGAAGCCCTGGAGTTGCAGGTGTTCATGGGCGAGGTAATCGCTTAACTCAGGTGATCCGTATGCTCGTCTGCCCCCTATCCTATAAAAAAAAAAAATGACGCAAGCGCAAGTCGCTCTTAAAAACGCTCAAAGCTTATCACCTGCGGCTAGCCGTCAGAGTCTAGGTGTAACCAGATCACGGCGCGCGGCGAGCCGTAAGTGCACCCCGCCGCAGCCTGCATCCAGCCAGCTCACTTGATTTTGGTAATGACTGCAGGTGCTCTAAAGCTTTATTTATTCTCTAGATATATTTGGAGTTTAGAAATTAGTACTAAGATATAATCATAGATGGCGCTAGGAGTCGAATATATCGCGCATGTGTTTCACAATTTTCATCTATAAGATTTTGTCGCTGTCTAGATTCAAGCTCCTTTTAGATACTGTCTAGATTAGAAAATTAGAAAGAGAAAGAGGGACTAGATAAGAGAGAGAGGACTAGGAAAGAGAGAGAGGTACTAGAAAAGAGATAGAGGGACTAGGAAAGAGAGAGGAGGGACCAGGAAAGAGAGGAGGACTAGGAAAGAGATAGAGGGACTAGGAAAGAGAGAGAGGACTAGGAAAGAGAGAGAGGGACTAGGAAAGAGATAGAGGGACTAGGAAAGAGAGATAGGGACTAGGAAAGAGAGAGAGAGAGGGACAGCGATAGAGAAAGAGATAGATTTTATCATCTCGCCGTAGCCTGCATCCAGCCAGCTCACTTGATTTTGGTAATGACTGCAGGTACTCTAGAGCTTTATTATTCTCTAGATATATTTGGAGTTAGAATTAGTACTAAGATATAATCAATAGATGGCGTTAGGAGTCGAATACATAGCGCATGTGTTTCAACAATTTTCATCTATAAGTTTTTGTCGTTGTCTATATAGATTTAAGCTCCTTTAGATACTGTCTAGATTATGTAACCTGCTAAAATGAGAGAAAGAGAGAGAGGGACTACAAAGAGAGAGAAGGACTAAGAAAGAGAGAGAGAGCGACTAGGACAGAGATAGAGGGACTAGGAAAGATAGAGAGAGATTAGGAAAGAGAGAGAGAGACTAGAAGAGAGAGAGATATTAGGAAAGAGAGAGAGGGACTAGGAAAGAGATATAGGGACTAGGAAAGAGAGAGAGGGACTAGGAAAGAGAGATAGGGACTAGGAAAGAGAGAGAGAGGGACAGCGATAGAGAAAGAGATAGATTTTATCATCCCGCCGCAGCCTGCATCCAGCCAGCTCACTTGATTTTGGTAATGACTGCAGGTGCTCTAGAGCTTTATTATTATCTAGATATATTTGGAGTTTAGAAATTAGTACTAAGATATAATCATAGATGGCGCTAGGAGTCGAATATATCGCGCATGTGTTTCACAATTTTCATCTATAAGTTTTTGTCGTCGTCTATAGATTCAAGCTCCTTTTAGATACTTTCTAGATTATATTATGCTAAACTAGCTGGCCGCCCGCGACTTTCGTCCGCGTGGAAAAGTTTTTACCCCCCTTTTAACCCTTACAACCCCCCTTTTCCGCAATAAAAAGTAGCCTATGTTCTTTCTCAGGGTCTAGATCATCTGTATACCAAATTTCATTTAAATCCGTTCAGTAGTTTTGGCGTGAAAGAGTAAACAGACAGACAGACAGACAGACAGACAGACAGACAGACAGAGTTACTTTCGCATTTATAATATTAAGTTAGGATTAGGATTAGTTAGGATGAGAGAAAGAGAGAGATGGACTAGATAAGAGAGAGAGGGACTAGGAAAGAGAGAGAGGGACTAGGAAAGAGAGAGAGGGACTGGGAAAGAGAGAGAGGGACAAGAAAAGAGTGTGAGGGATAGCGATAGAGAAAGAGATAGATTTTGTCACCCCGCCGCAGCCTGCATCCAGCCAGCTCACTTGATTTTGGTAATGACTGCAGGTGCTCTAGAGCTTTATTATTATCTAGATATATTTGGAGTTTAGAAATTAGTACAAAGATGTAATCATAGATGGCGCTAGGAGTCGAAAACATCGCGCTTGTGTTTCATAAGTATTTGTCGTTGTCTATAGATTCAAGCTCCTTTTAGATAGTTTCTATATTATATTATGCTAAAATGAGAGAAAGAGAGAGAGGACTAGAAAAGAGATAGAGGGACTAGGAAATAGAGAAAGAGGGACTAGGAAAGAGAGAGAGGGACTGGGAAAAGAGAGAAAGGGGCTAGGAAAGAGAGAGAGGGACTAGGAAAGAGAGAGAGGGACTAGGAAAGAGAGAGAGGGACTAGAAAAGAGAGAGAGGGACTAGGAAAGAGAGAGAGGGACTAGGAAGAGAGGAGAGAGACTAGGAAAGAGAGAGAGGGACTAGAAAAGAGTGTGAGGGATAGCGATAGAGAAAGATAGATTTTGTCATTCAGCCGCAGCCTGCATCCAGCCAGCTCACTTGATTTTGGTAATGACTGCAGGTGCTCTAAAGCTTTATTTATTCTCTAGATATATTTGGAGTTTAGAAATTAGTACTAAGATATAATCATAGATGGCGCTAGGAGTCGAATACATCGCGCATGTGTTTCACAATTTTCATCTATAAGTTTTTGTCGTTGTCTATAGATTCAAGCTCCATTTTAGATACTTTTTAGATTATATTATGCTAAAATGAGAGAAAGAGAGAGAGGGACTAGAAAAGACAGAGAGAGACTAGGAAAGAGAGAGAGAGAGAGAGAGGATTAGCGAGAGAGAGAGAGAGATAGTTAAATTTTATTAACTGGGTCAGGATAGTTCAGTAAAGAAAAGTTTTATGTATACCTACTTAATTCCGTAACGCTCTTCTTAAAATGTTTTTCTCGGTCAAATAACTCATTTAGATTCAACACTTTTTCAATATTATTGGGGCATAGCTTTGAGTGAGAAAATTAAAATAAGGAATGTATTCACGTTTTTGTAGTAATAATAATAAATATGGGTAAATGGGCGGTGGGCGTCGAATGAAGTCTTGGTGTTAATGGTTGAGATAGGACTTGTGAAAGTCAGCTAAATAAAAAGGTTCTTTAGCCGATGAAAATTCGTTGGAATTAGCCTTCTTTGTCAGGGTCTAGACCATCTGTATAGGTACCAAATGTGATCAAAATACGTTCAGTAGTTTTGGCGTGAAAGAGTGACAGACAGACAGAGCTACTTGCGCATTTATAATATTAGCTAGGATAAATAATCATGCGCCAAAGGTCGTGGGTTCGATCCCCACCATAGACAAACATTATTTTGATGAACACTTGTGTTTGTACAGTGTCCTGTGTCTGGGTGTTACCTATATGTGTTTAAGTATTGTGAGTATTTGTGATCATCTACTGTCTGATATCTGTAACACAAGTGCTAGAGCTACTTAGTAAGGAGTCGGGTCAACGTATAGGATGTTGTGTGTGAATTTATTTATTTACTAGCTTTTGCCCGCGACTTCGTTCGCGTGGACTTCAGGTTCGTAAAAACCTCAAAAATTGTAGCCTATGTGTTATTCTGATGTATAAGCTATATTGTGGTAAAGTTTCATTCAAATCCATTCAGTAGTTTTTACGTGAAAGAGTAACAAACATCCATACATCCATACAAACTTTCGCCTTTATAATAGTATATAAGTAGGATTATATTTTTGTAATTATTGACATTTATGGTTCTTCTAAATTAGTTGGGCTTTTATTTTAACCCATAAACAACTCTGTGTATGTGGAGTACGTAAGATCTAAGCCTTCAACGATATTTTCATCGTATGCCAACCAACCTTTACGCTAGTATTGGATGTTTGCATTTCAATTAATAGCGGCCAGCAATCTCGCTAGAGCCACGTTACTGATAAAGCCAGAGTATTATTGCAGCGTTGTTTCAGTACAATAATTCTCTGGCAGTAACGTTGTATTGTGGGCCATGATCCGTCTGCTCGTTTGCCACCTATCATATAAAAAAAACCTAATGGCAATCTATTGCCGCCGTCCATAGACACCTGTTATGGTATTAAACCCCCTTTACACCCAAATGGGCCTCCGGTACCCTCATTCACTCGACGAAACAGACTTAGGCGCTGCTTCACGCCGGTCTTCTGTGAGGCCGTGGTATCACACCGGTCGAGGCGGCCTGTCATGCCGAAGCCGTCTCCCACGGTAGTTTTTTATTTGAACGCAAAACGAAGTCTGGTTGCAATAAGTCTTCAAAGATATTTTCATCGTATCTCAACCAACCTTTACGTTAGTATTGGACGGTTTGCATTTTAATCATGGCGGCCAGCAATCTCGTTGAGGCCACGTTACAGATAATGCCAGAGAATTATTGTGCTGAGTTATTTTACTTTTCCGGGTAAATTTTTAACCGACTTACTTATTTTTCCGGGTCACTTTTTTATGTGATAGCTGGCAGACGAGACGGATCACCTGATGGTAAGCAATGGCCGCCGCCCATAGATACCAGAAACACCAGTAGAGTTGCAAGTGCGCTGCCAACCTTTAAGCCTCTCTCCCCCCAATTGGGCCTCCGGTGCCCTCACTCACTCGAAGAAACACAGCGCAGGCGCTGCTTCACTTACTTATTTTTCCGGGTCACTATGAGCAAGAAAGCATACCGTGCCATGCTTTGGTATGTATGGGCCAGCTAGACCGGAGTGATACAACCGCCTCATAGAAGACTGGCGTAAAGCAGCGAATGTGCTGTGTTACGTCGAGTGAGTGAGGGTACCGGAGACCAAATGGGGGGGATAGGGGATTAAAGCTAGGCAGCGCACTTGTTACTACTGGTGTTGCAGGCGTCTAAGGATGGCGACAATCACTTACCATCAGGTGACTCGTCTGCTCGTCTGCCAACTATCACATAAAATAATACAAAAAAAAGTTCAGAATATAGTACCTATTTGTTTTCATATTTGTTCGTTTGTTCGCTATTTTAAATATTTATTTAAAAAAGTACCAACCACATATTTTTTTAATTATACACTGTGAAAATCGGATTTTTCACATTTATGCGCGTATACCACTAGCTCGGCAGTGAGAGAAGGGTGGGTAACATAATATCTGAGATATTATCTAAATACGATGCCTATTTTGGATCCGGAGGTGCATTCTCGGATTCGAAACTACGACCCCCCGTTCTAAAGACGCACGATATTCACTGAACTAGATCGTTATTGCTTAGTTTAAATTTATTTCAGTACATTTAACAGAATTTCTATTACACATACCAATACGTTTTCTAATCATATTCACACATAATGTGTTAAAAAAAACAAGTAGTGTTGGGTTATAGATAGTCCACTTTTTTATTTCTTTATGTGATAGGTGGCAGACAAGTAAACGGATCACCTGATGGTAATTGCCGCCGCCCATAGACACCTGCGACACCAGTAGAGTCACAACAGTTTAATCCCCTATCCCCCATTGGGTCTCCGGTACCCTCACTCACTCGATGTAACACAGCACATTCGCTGCTTCACGCCGGTCTTCTGTGAGGCCGTGGTATCACACCGGTCGAGGCGGCCTGTCATGCCGAAGCGTGCTCCCCCACGGTGATAGGTACTAATAGAGTCACAAGTTTAGTGTTCTGCTAACTTTTAACTCCCTTTTCTTCTAATTGGGCCTCTGCGCCGGTAGTCTCATTCACTCACTTAGGTACTCGACAAAACTTCACGCCAGTCTTCTGTACGGCCGTGGTATTACTCCGATCGAGTCGGCCCGTTCATGCCAAAGCGTGGCTCTCCCACGGTTAAAAACTATGCATTGGGACAGTATATAGGCTGATACTAATACTGTAGATTCTTGAATCGTTTTTGAAGTCAACTATCGATTAAACTATCTATATGTACTATTATTCAGCAACACTAGTCCAGGACCTATGCAAAATCGAACATACAGGGTTGTGTCCCAGACGTACGGACCCTCTTCCCACTTCCGCTCGGCGCACTATTCCTGAACACCCTGTATAAATCACCGATTACCAGACAAGCGGTGATGCGTGATGTAGGTAGTCTACCCAAGTTTTAGGTAACTTCAAATCGATATACAGGGTGTTGGGTAGGATAGCTAGAAGAATTTACTATACTATAGCTGATCCCGGCGGTTTTGCTCGCGTTAGAAAGAGACAAAAAAGTAGACTATGTCACTCACCATCCCTTCAACTATCGCCATTGGAATACCTATCATGTTAATTTCTTACTTCGTTTTTCGTGACACACGAACAAACGTACACACACATACCTCTTTCCCATTCTAATTTAGTGTAAAAATACTACTACTTATAGTAGTAGGTAAATACTAAGGGCCTCGATATAAGTGTCAAGTAATTACTTTCAATTTAAGTGGGTTTGGAGGAAACTGGCCCCTGGTCCGCGGCCTAGTCTAACAATTTAATAAGGTCTTCAATACAAAGACCAGGGGCCAATTTCTCCGAACCCACTTTAATTGACAAGTAAATTACTAGACAATTTACTCAGAGTGTGGTGAACGAGGCTCTAAGTATTATGTATGCTTGGGTGCGTGTCAAGATTAAGTTACTTTAATCTCAAACTGTTTGTGACAGACGAGTAGGACGGATCACCTGATGGTAAGCGATTGCCGTCGCCCATAGACACCAGCAATACTAGTAGAGTCAGACACAAAGTGCGCTGTCAAATACTATAACCCCCTTTCCTCCCAATTGGGCCTCCGGTACCCTCACTCACTCGACGCACTCACCCGAAGCGTAGCTCTCCCACGGTTAATTTGTACATGTGTATGGGAGCAGTAAAGAAATCTAAACATAAATTAATTCAGAATTGGCAATTTATTGAGACTTAAATTATTTTCAGCAACCTATAAATGTACTTTCATCAGACAACCCGTTAGTAAAATGTTTTGTCACACTATAGGAATTGCCAGTAGCACAACTTAAGTACTGTCCCTCTTATTACAAAACGGAGATTAAAATCTTAATTATATATTTTTATACTTATGTTGATCAAATCACGGAGGATGTTTAAATCATTACACGATTTTATCATTTCCCTAAACAAATCTAGTGAATTGATCAAATCCCTAGTTTGGCTCAGTGATTTGACAAAAATAATTTTGCTGTGCTGTGTTTATGTGGATATACCCCACATAATAATGATAATGATATGAGTGAAATTCAAGGAAATATTGATATTATCATTATTACATACGGGCGGATAGACAGACAGACAAACAGATAAGACAACAACATGTAAAGATTTAGTTTTTTTCCATTTGACTTTTTTTTTTTATGTGATAGGTAGCAGGCGATCTGGCGGATCACCTGATCGTAAGCAATTGCCGCCGCCCATGGACACTTGCAACACCAGTGGAGTTACAAGTGCGCTGCTAACCTTTTATCCTCTTCCCCCCCCCACCCAAGTGGGCCTCCGGTACCCTCACTCACTCGGCGAAACACAGCACAGGGGCTGTTTCACGCCGGTTTTCTGTGAGGCAGTGGTGTCACTTCGGTCGAGCCGGCCCATTCATGCCAAAGCGTGGCTCTCCCACAGTTACGGAATACGGAATTAAAGTAGATAAGTAGTTTGCTTTGCAGTTTCAACTCCAAGTCATTCAGAGTTTACTCTAACAATGACGTGTTCTGTAACAAACATTATACTGGCTACTTTTGCACTGTGGCTTTAGTCTAGAAACTAAGTTTAAATCTTCCGATCTAGATTGGTACGATTTATTTCTAGGATTTAGTGGATTTTATTCCTAGGATGTAAGCTAGCATTTAGCATTCAAGCGATAATGGGAAATACTGTAATTTCTCCAAATAGCAATTTCCCTATTGTAAGTAAAGATAAACTTATTGCCGCACTCAGAGACGACATCATGTCTATTAAAATAAGGGTCAATATTTTTACTTCAAGTGAACAATTGAAGTATTAATAACGTCTCTAGTGTGACAGTTTAAAACACTTCACTTTACTTTAGTACCTACTTATTTAAGATTCTTATATTAATATTGTTATATATTGTTATTAGGATAAGCCCTCACATTTGCAATTACCTAAAAGGTAGCTAAGTTATAAGTACCTGTTTACTAAAAACACCTAATATTTATATTATGTAACAACTTAGCAAGCAAATAAATATTTCATTTCATTTCATTTCATTTCATTTCATTTCACTCTAATTATTTTATAGGTATTCTTAACTTAATTCATTTATAATCTTGCTAGCTTTTGCCCGCGGCTTCGCTCGCGTTAAATTCCGGATAGCACGGAGGGGCAAATAGTAGCCTATGTTACTCTCCATCCCTTCAACTATCTCCACTTAAAAAATCACGTCAATTCGTCGCTCCGTTTTGCCGTGAAAGAAAGACAAACATACAGACGGACAGACACACTTTCCCATTTATAATGTGGGTATTGATACAACTCTTAAAAAGGCTGATTAAAACTCTTATACACGTTGATTAAAACACTTATACAGGTTGATTACATACTTAAACGAGATGATTAAAGTTCTTGTACCGGTCGATTAAAACTGTTATACAGGATGATTAGAACTCTTAAATAGATTGATTCAAATTCTTATACAGTTTGATTAATGCTCTTATACAGGTTGATTATTACTCTTATACACGGTATATAAAACTGATATACAGGGTTGCACTATTAATAAATCAGGAGGCGTGTCTGTCCCGATGCGTAATGCCTAATTACCTTAATGCCGATTCATGCCGAAGCGTAGCTTTCCCACAGTACGATGATGATGAAGACTGTAATCTCTTCATAAAGAGTGATTAAAACTCTCAAATGAGGTGATTGAAACTCATAATACAGGTTGATTAAAACTCTTATGCTAGTTGATTAAAACTCATACAGTTTGATTAATACTCTTATACGGCGTGAAGCAGCCCCTGTGCTGTGTTTCGCCGAGTGAGTGAGGGTACGGAGGCCCACCCGGGGGGGGGAAGGGGATAAAAGGTTGGCAGCGCACTTGTAACTCTACTGGTGTTGCAGGTGTCCATGGCGGCGGCATGCTTACATCAGGTGATCGCCTGCTCGTCTGCTACCTATCACATAAAAAAAAACTGAGATTACAGGGTTGCACTATATAAATCAGGAGGCGTGTCTGTCCCGATGCGTAATGTCTCATTACCGGAAGCGGAGGCGACGGCGCGCCGCTAGCGGGAATTTAACGCAACTTCACAAACTCAATTTCCTGAAGAAAGGTATCGTGGTCTCGCTCTGAGTGGTAAGGGCGGGTGTCAAATATGTTGGAGAAAACTGGTTTATACATTGAGACAGACAGACATAATAATTAAATTTTATTTTTTTGTACCAATATTTGGTAAAGTATCAATATTTTTTACTACATCGATATAGTCAAATACCCTATTTTAATCAAAGATTTAAATCATAGATATGCCCTGACACCTAAAAACGAGGCAATATTTTGATGACATGACGTGTGCGTGTCATCGAAAGTCACTATCTATGAGGATAAAATACGGTCAGCAAAATTTTCATACTGTGGAACTAAAATAAAACAATTCCTAAATTTAAAATGCAATTTTTATTTATGGGACATTTTATTTCTAAATGTTACATTACATTTATCTATTAATTCAAATAAATTACTTTAATCACAGAGCGAATATCGGGTTTGATCACCAAACCGCATAAAGGGTGGTGATTATGCCTAATCCCATCATAGTAGCTAGACTTGATTTCTATGATAAAGGCCTTTGCCCCTACCATCCTTAAGAAAAATTATGAGTAATATTACTTATAATTTAATAATTAATTAATAAATTAACACAACCCATATTTAATGTCCTGACTCCATACTAAGTAGCTTAAGCACTTTGTGTTATAGAATAAGACAACAGAAGAAACACAAATATAATACTTTTAACTTTACGCCGACCTAGGAAGAGTCAAATCATAATCTTTTCTTTGAAATGAGAAGAGCAAATTCGCCTAAATTGCCCAGGTAACCAGTATTCATCCCTTCGATCCCGCTGGATAACTTTGATCAATTTTTCTTTTAAACGTGGATCTTGCGGAAATCTAAAACAATAACGTTCACTTAAAAATAATACGTAATTATTATTTGCATGTTTATTGATTTCTAGTCGAAATAAAATTGCTATTTTATATCTGACCGCTATTAAAACAATGCCTATCAAAACTGCTGACGCTACCGTACTTTTCCCGGTTATTGTAAACCATTAACAAATGAGCTGTTATCGACTGAGTTCTGAGTACTACAGCGGGTCTAAGTATATTGGCCAGCGAGATAATGATGTTGTCTCTTTTTGTCTCACAGTAATTGCCAATACTACTCTCTCTGTCACGCGTTGGCCGATCAGACTTTGATGTTTTGTCAACAAAATAAAATAAATTAAATTATTGATGAAATATAAATACTTACGAGTGAAATGTTACACCATTCGCTTTATTTGAATTTGTAGTATTTTTCTTGCACAATAAAAAGGCACATGAAGGCATTTTGAGTGCTTTTTTCCTGTCAAAAATCCAGGCAGCTGTATCGTCCAACTGTCACCCGAGGTGCAAACGGCGAGACTAATTCGTGCTATCCCAGTGAGTTCAATGCTAGGGTTAATTTTGAGGTGCGACGACAAATCGGCGCGGTCAAAGTATTGCGAGTGGCATATCTATGATTTAAATCTTTGATTTTAATAAGTTATTCAATACAAGACCAGGGGCCCAATTTTCTCCGAACCCACTTTAATTGACAAGTTAAATTACTAGACACTTTACTCAGAGGTGGTGAACGAGGCTCTAAGTACTATTATGATTGTGGTGCGTGTCAAGATAAGTACTTTAATCTCGAAACTGTTTGTGACAGACGAGTAGTCGCCCATAGACACCAGCAATACTAGTAGCGTCAGACACAAGTGCGCTGTCAAATATTTACCCCCTTTCCTACCAATTGGGCTTCCGGTGCCCTCACTCACTCGACACACTCACCCGAAGCGTAGCTCTCCCACGGTCAATTTGTACATGTGTTTTGGAGCAGTAAAGAAATCTAAACGTAAATTAACTCAGAATGGCAAGTTATTGAGACTTAAATTATTTCAGCACACTATAAATGTACTTTCATCAGACAAACCGTTAGTAAAAGTTTAGTCACACTATAGGAATTGCCAGTAGCACAACTTAAGTACTGTCCCTCTTATTACAAAACAGAGACTAATCTTAATTATATATTTTTATACTTATGTTGATCAAATCACGGAGGATGTTTAAATCATAACACGATTTTATCATTTCCCTAAACAAATCTAGTGAATTGATCAAATCCCTAGATTGGCTTAGTGAAATGACAAAAATAATTTTGCTGTGTATTTCAAAGGTTTATGTGGATATACCCCACATAATAATGATAATGATATGAGTGAAATTCAAGGAAATATTGATATCATTGTTACATTCGGGCGGATATACAGACAGACAAACAGATAAGACAACAACATGTAAAGATTTCGTTTTTTCCATTTGACTACGGAATACGGAATTAAAGTAGATTCCTATACCTATATGGCGGCATATTTAATTTGGAGTTAGCTTTGCAGTTTCAACACCAAGTCATTCAGAGTTTGCTCAAACAGTGTGTTCTGTAAAAAACGTTATACTGACTACTTTTGCTCTGTGGCTTTAGTCTAGAACTAAGTTTAAATTCCGATCTAGATTGGTACGATTTATTCTAGGATTTTAGTGGATTTATTCCTAGGATGTTAGCCGGCATTTAGCATTCAAGCGATAATGGGAAATACTGTAATTTCTCCAAATAGCAATTTTCACTATTGTAAGTAAAGATAAACTTATTGCCGCATCAGAGACGACATCATGTCTATTAAAATAAGGGTAAATATTTTTCTTATGTGACAATTGAGGTATAATAAGTCTCTAAGTGTGACAGTTAAAACACTTCACTCTAATTATTTATAGGTATTCTTAACTTAAGTAATTCATTATAATCTTGCTAGCTTTTGCTGCAGCTTCGCTCGCGTTAATTCC
>CM026301.1:3166716-3200009 GCA_014851415.1 Cnaphalocrocis medinalis | reverse complement strand
TACCACGTCCTCACAGAAAACCGGCGTGAAGCAGTGCATGCGCTGTGTTTCGCCGAGTGTATGAGGAGGCCCACCGTGGGGGAAAGGAAATAAAAGTTGGCAGCGCACTTGTGGACTCCACTGGTGTTGCGGTGTCCATGGGCGGCGGCAATTGCTTACCATCAAGTTATCCGCCTGCTCGTCTGCTTCCTATCACTTTGCCTATCACACAAACAAATGTCCTCACCGACAGTGTCCCAGCACTTGATGACTCAGCCGGCGTCTGGGAGCTGACGTAGCGTCGATCACCTGGTCCTTGCACTCCTCGCACCAGGCTCCGGACTCACCATGTTCACGGTGCGCAACTCGATGCGCGCAGCCGTCCGCTTTTTTATGTCTTCTACTGCAACCTAGAGAAAGGCTTATGTCACTATAAGTGATAGGTGGCTGACGAGCAGATGGATCATTGTTGGTAAGCCATTGCCATCACTATGGACAGCCGCCAGCAGGAAAATTGCCTGTTAGGACATCTGTGTTAAGACACGTACATAGGCACAGAATAATAATTGTTACAATCATATAAATAATATTTCACTACATCACATACAGATCTGACTCTGGATAGGTAGCTCAAGCACCGGTGTTACAGATATCCGAACCAACAGTGGATTACAAATAACATACATATATACTTTTCTTTTGTAAATAATCCTATTAATACATAGAAAACACCCAGACCAATACAAACAGATGTTCATGCACACCAAATGTTTGTACTGTCGCCGAGCGAAGTGAGGTCGGGCCACTAGTCATATATTTTTTTTTTTTTATGTGATAGGTAGCAGGCGAGCAGGCGGATCACCGATGGTATAGCAATTGCCGCCGCCCATGGACACTTGCAACACCAGTGGAGTTACAAGTGCGCTGCCAACCTTTTATCCCCTTCCCCCCCAAGTGGGCCTCCGGTACCCTCACTCACTCGGCGAAACACAGCACAGGTGCTGCTTCACCGCCGGTTTTCTGTGAGGCAGTGGTATCACTCCGGTCGAGCCGGCCCATTCATGCCGAAGCGTGCTCTCCCACAGTTAATATCATCATAATATCTTAAAACCGGCCAAGTGCGAGTCGGGCTCGCGCACAAAGGGTTCCGTAGCAGCAAATATAATAAACTTAACCAAATTACAGTTAAATCAACCTATCTCAAAAACTATAAGAGATACTTTGATCAAACCAAAAATCGTTGAAAGAGTTAATTAGCATGCATCACCTCTATTTTTTTAGAATTATATACCCCGTAGTTATAAAAATAGAGGGGGGGGGACATACTTTTTACGACTTTGAGAGCTGATATCTCAAAAAACCGTTCACTTTAAGAAAAAATGTTTTTTAGAAAACTTTATATCATTTTAAAAGACCTTTCCATTGATACCCCACACGGGTATGTACATCGAAAAAAAAAATTTCATCCCTCAGTTACATGTATGGGGGGCCCCACCCCCAATTCTTTTTTTTACTATTTAGTGTCATATTTTTGTAGCGGTTCATACAACACATATTCCCATCAAATTTCATCACTGTAGTACTTATAGTTTCCGAGTAAATCGGCTGTGACAGACGGACAGACGGACAGACGGACATGACGAAACTATAAGGGTTCCGTTTTTGCCATTTTGGCTACGGAACCCTAAAAAAGCTGTCACTTTGGATCTCTGGGTACGTTTAGACCATGGTTCAGGATTTGAGGAGTGTGGCCTTAAAGATGTCCAAGTTATAGTGAGTTGATGGTGGAAATACGAATTTTATTATTATTTATGTTATATGTAGGTGGCAGACGAGCAGACGGATCACCTGCTCCTAATCCCCTGATGTGGCAGAATCCAGATCCAAGAAGCAAGAAGCCGAGCCGTTCCATTCATGCCAAAGCCTGCTTCTCCCCACGTCACTCGATCCTACCTTGTACAAATATTAGTATAAGGAACACCTGTGTTTGGCCAGTTTGGTCAATAGGCTTTACTAATGAAGTTATTATTTATAATATCTTTGTTATGATTTCTATCCATACAAATATTATAAATGAGATAGTGTCTTTATGTATTGTGCCGATATTGTATTTGTAAATTACTATTAGTATTGGAGCTATAAAGTCCTTGAGTGGAGACCGCGACTCGGTAAACGTAGTGTTGGACGCCCTGCGACAAGATGGGATGACGACATTCGAAGGCTGGCTGGAGTGAGCTGGATGAGAGTGGCCGAAAATCGGGAGCGGTGGCGTTGGGGGAGACCTATGTTCAGCCGTGGACGAGTGTGGGTTGCTGATGATGATGATGATGATATACAAGTGTTTACATACTATAATCACGAGCTAGTTCTTGATTTCTCAAATCTATGCAAGCGGGTTATGCTGGGCTCTCCTCCGGCAGCGGCCGGAGGCATACCGACTAAACCCCAGCGATGCCCTCATCGCCAGAGTGGGGAGGGGACATAAGTACGGGTTGAAGAACCCTATACTTCACGTCCAAACGTGTAGCCAGCCTAACTCCGCCCAGAAGTGCCGGAGCTACCTGGGACCTTTACAGGCTTCGCGGAGTGACCTCGCCGATCCGAAGGTTTCCTTCCCTTGTCACACACCGAGATCATCATAATTTCAGCCAATAACCGTCCCGTCCAGAAGACATAGTGCCTCCCCCCAATGTTCTTCCACTCAGATCGGTCCTATGCCACCCACATCCAAGGGACTCCTTGCGGACTTCACTAGATCGTCGGTCCACCTTGTGAGGGGGCTGCCACGATCGAGCGGTCCCCACTCAAGGACCTTTCCGATCCAATGACCGTCTGTTCTCCTCGCAAAATGCCCTACCCGTTTCCACTTGAGCCACGCCAGTCTTTGGGCTATGTCCGCGAACTCTCCTGCGGATCTCATCATGTCTGATATACCGGGATACCGAACGCATTATGTCCCGTTTTATATAGTCCTATCTAACATTGGTCGAAGAGTCCGCCGAAGGCGTGTCGCACACACACTCAAGAGTCGAGGCGGAAGCGTTCAAGAGGCGCACCGCCTCTGACTTTCTATAACAATCAAATATGTCAACGCATACTGCCAGAGTCGCGGCGCAAGTCGCGGCGCAGTCGAGGCGGCAGAGGTGCAGAGTCGAGTCGGCGACGCAGCGCGGGCGCACGGCACGCCGCCGCCCCGACCCCGCCGCCATTTTTTCATCCATTCCATCCATTTCCATATTGAATGGGTGTAAACGATGCTCTGCACCTCCGCCTCGACTCTTATATCACACCACCGCCTCGACTGGCCTTGACTCGCCTCGACTCTGGCAGTGTGCTACCCGCCTTACGCTAAGGTGTGAGAGAGATTATATATATTCACATACCTTCATCGTTGAACATTTTGGGCTATTTCTTCAGTTGTTCTAGTTTTGGTTATATTCCATCTCCAACATAATTGTTACAGTGACTTTTTCTGATGTTAGTTCCCAAAGTGTTTCTGGTTGTTTATTCTACATTTTTTTTTGTTGTATTTTTCTGCATTTTTATATAAAAACTGGTTTCCTTACTAAATAAAGATGTTGAGATTTGACCTGTCTGCATTCTTGAATTGTTTTTCTGAGTGACGTTTCGTTTTCTTCTTTATTGAGGTTTCTTATAATATCATTAAAAAGTTATTTCTTTCAATCAACGTGCCGAACGAAACAAGGGTCAATATTTTTGTCTTGAGGGACAATTAAAGTTAAAAGACATTTCTGAGTGTGGCAGAAAGATTAAAAAATTTCCAATTGGGCCCCCGGTACCTGCACTCGACGAAACAAAAAACAGGCCCTGCTTCACGGCGGTCATCTGTAAGGCCGTGGTATCACTTGGGTCGAGCGTCATGTATCACGCTAGTCTTTCGTGTTCTTTATAAATAAACTTTATTGAAAAAACATAAGAGCTACAAAAACTGTGGGAGAGCCAAGCTTCGGCATGAATGGGCCGGCTCGGCTCGACCGGATTGATACCACTGCCTCACAGAAAACCGGCGTGAAGCAGCCCCTGTGCTGTGTTTCGCCGAGTGAGTTAGGGTACCGGAGGCCCACTCAGGGGGGAAGGGGACAAAAGGTTGGCAGCGCACTTGTAATTCCACTAGTGTTGCAAGTGTCCATGGGCGGCGGCAATTGCTTACCATCAGGTGATCCGCCTGCTCGCCTGCTACCTATCACATAAAAAAAACAAAAGGTGCAAAATAATCTAATTAAACTAATGGACGCATTTGCAGTTTGCTGCCTGAACTAGGAATATCCTGTATCTCAGGCAAGAACAATAAAGGGCATAATTTCAAATTAATTTTAACAATAAACAGATCATTATTATAGATAGATCACTATTAATGCTACAGATATAGATCACTTGCATACAAAAGTAACCACATATTTGATATTCGTCTTTTATGCAGATTTTCCCGATTTTGCATATAGAAACCTTAGGGACTTTAACTACTTAATATGCCACTCATGTCAAGATTTTTGTCACGTCTGTCGGTATAAAGTATTGGGAGCATCCATTTACCGAAGATCGTGGGTTCAAATCCCTTGGGATAAATCACTTTGTGACGACTTTAAAAGAGAACTTTGACTTTGGTTGACTACTCTCACGACAGGGGCAGAGTCCATTAGAGAAAAAAACTTACTGACTTAGTGACCCAAATTGATAGAATGGGTGATATCGTGTGAAAACTCCGCTAGATGGCGTACTGTAGAACTGAGGTACATTTACACGGTGATTAGTTATTTTTGATGTGAGATGTCAAAATGTCTCTAAACAACCAATGAAATTGAAGTTGGACTTCAGTGCAACAGTACGCCATCTAGCGGATTTTTTACACGATAGCGCCCATTAGAATGTATAAGATGAACAATCATGGTAGAGCTTC
The DNA here is from genome assembly GCA_014851415.1 of Cnaphalocrocis medinalis. Classification (NCBI taxonomy): domain Eukaryota; kingdom Metazoa; phylum Arthropoda; class Insecta; order Lepidoptera; family Crambidae; genus Cnaphalocrocis; species Cnaphalocrocis medinalis. Next base: position 3,195,112 of record CM026301.1, on the reverse strand, counting down.
TGATGTTGATCCTATGGCTCTATAGATAGATATAGATAGATACTTTATTGCACAAAAATCACAACTTAAGAACTAGACTACTTACCTACATGCAATTTCGGCGGACTTATCGCTTAAAACATTGGTTTTAAGCGATAAAAAAATGTCCACAAGCAGAGAACAAGTGCGCTGTCGACCTTTGACCCCTTTCTCTCCCAAATGGTTTTATTTTATTACCGACTTCAAAAAGGAGGAATGTTCTCAATTCGACCTGTATGTTTTTTTTTGTATGTATGTTACTCGATTTCTCCGACAATTATGAATGGATTTTTATGATTTTTTGTTTGGTTGGCCATCATTCAAAGGTCCCATATTAATTTTATCAAAAACCAATAAAAATAGTTCAATGAACTAATGAATTAATCTTCAACACAGCGTGAGTTGACCTAAGGTGAAAAAAACAGTTTTTTGTCTAAATTCTCTATACTTATTTGCAGTGTTAGAAGTTAATTAAAAGCAGCGGTCAGGACACCTCCCCCAAGCTCTAAGCAGCCACTTAACCAGGTTCTGCTCAGCTTCGAGTAATTGCTCAAAATTAGAATTTAAATCGGGTTAGGCGCCATCTTTAGACTTGTCTACGCTAAAATTGAATCTGGGTAAAATGTAGGTAGTTCGGATTAGCAGAAAGTGTCTTAAATATCAGGTTACGTTAGGAGTCAATACGCGAATTTTCAGTCGATATGTGTAGGTTTATTATTCATCATCATCATCATCATCCTGCTGCAGTCCACTGCTGGACATAGGCCTATCCAAATGCTCGCCACTTTGATCGATCTTCGGCTACTCGCATCCAGCTCCAGCCAGCCCTTTTGCGCAGATCGTCACTCCATCTGGCCTCTGGCTGGTTTATTATTAAAAGACTAGCGGCCGCCCGCGACTTCGTACGCGTGGAGTTAATTATTGACACTTACCGTCATATTTTGGACAATCCACACAATATATTTTTATAAATTGTAGCCTATGTGTTATTCTGATGTATAAGCTATATTGTGGTAAAGTTTCATTCAAATCCATTCAGTAGTTTTTTACGTGAAAAGAGTAACAAACATCCATCCATACATCCAAACAAACTTAGTTTTTACGTGAAAGAGTAACAAACATCCATCCATACATCCAAACAAACTTTTAAAAACCTAAGTACAACATTAATAATAGGTACATCCGAAAGTCATGTTAACTGATTTTTGAGGATATACATATAACCTACCTAGGTTATATGTATACATATATTACCTTTTAAATTGGATTGAACGTCAAAATAAACGTTTATGTCACTGGTCGTTCTAATAGGTTCTATACTCTGATTCATAATCATGTAAACTGACAGATGAAAATGACAAGTTCCTATGCATATTGAGATTTTGCATGCGTCAAATTGAGTGATAATGTATGGGGATGACACATTGACATCTGTCAGTTTACATGATTATGAATCAGAGTATAATCATCTTCATTGAAATTCGATTTGTTTGTCGAATTTCAAATATCCCAGGCGAATGATTCGCTTACCATCAAGTGATCAATTTGCTCGTCTGCCACCATATAAACACAAACTCGAACCTCACAATATTAATTTCTTTCACTCACACATTTCCCACATCAAAACCGACAAATTAAAACATCATACAAAAACCGCAGTCGGAATCAAAGGACTAGGTGTTAAGAGGGTTGTATGAGTCTTTGTATGGCCATAATAGCTATTGTACAGGCTTGACACGGAGGTATGAAAACCAGGGTTGTTGGACCCCGATTTGGTTACCATAGAGATGGGTACGTACAACCACTCATCAAAGTAAGTAGGTATACATACCTGTCAAATTTCTTCAATGGATTGTCATCTTTTTTTTTTTTTTTTTTTATGAGATAGGGGGCAGACGAACAGACGGTTCACCTGATGGTAAGTGACTACCGCCGCCCATGGACACCCGCAACACCAGAGGAGTCGCAAATGCGCTGCCGACCTTTTAAGAAGGAATACGCTCGCTTTTTGAAGGTTTGTGGGTCGTATCGGTTCGGAAATACCGCTGGTGACAGTTCATTCCATAGTTTTTGTAGTTCGAGGCAGAAAGTTTCTCGAGAAACGCACAGTTGAAGATTGCCAAGCATCTAAATGATGTGGGTGAAACTGTTGTCGAGTGGAACGGTGGCGAAATGAAGCGGCAGGAATCAATCCGAACAATTCCTCAGAGCATTCCCCATGGTATATTCGGTAGAATACACATAGCGAAGCTACATCTCTACGCAGCGCCAAGGGATCGAGCCTACTGCAAATATCTTGGCAGTCAACGATTCGAGTCGCTCTCCGTTGAATCCGGTCTAGAGGGAGAAGCTGGTACATGGGCGCCCCTGCCCAAAGATGAGAACAGTATTCCATATGCGGCCGAACTTGCGCCTTATACAGCAATAGACGATGGGCCGGAGTGAAATACCGTCTCGATCGATTGAGGACGCCAAGCTTTTTTGAGGCTAATTTAGCCTTGCCCTCTAGATGACCGCGGAAACTGGACTTCGCTCGATATGTCAACGCCAAGTATCGAGATATTAGCTGAGGCAATTAAGGGGATACTCTCAAAATAAGGAGATACGTCCCACGGTAGCTTTTTTGCGGTGAACGCGCAAACTTGAGTTTTACTGGGGTTAAATTGGACCAAGTTAAGTCTTCCCCAGTTAGAGACATTACCAAGTGATGTCTCAGTTGCAGACACAAGTTTTTCTCGACTCGCGATGACGATTTCCCGCGAAATATTAGCGCGGCCGGTATAAGACGCATCACCCGTACTGTCATCCGCATAAGAATGAATCTCGCTGATTTGCAGCATATCATTTATATGCAGGAGGAACAGAGTGGGTGATAGTACGCAGCCTTGCGGGACACCAGCATTAACAGACATGAGGTCAGAGCACTCACCATCAACTACGACCTTCATGCTTCGGTCTGCCAAAAAGCTAGTGACCCATTCGCACAATTTCGCGGGAAGCCCATAGGAGGGGAGTTTCGAAAGAAGCGCTTTGTGCCAAACCCGATCGAAGGCCTTGGCTATATCCAGACTAACTGCCAGGGCTTCCCCCTTACTCTCAATGGCCTGAGCCCACCGATGAGTCAGGTACACGAGAAGGTCTCCAGCTGATCGGCCTTTACGGAAGCCATATTGCCGGTCACTAAGCAGCTGCTGACCTTCAAGGTACCGAATGAGCTGGCTGTTAATAATGGACTCCATTATTTTTGAGAGAAGGGAGGTTATGGCAATTGGCCTGTAGTTAGCTGGATTAGAGCGATCGCCTTTTTTCGGGATCGGGTGCACCAAAGCTGTCTTCCATGAAGATGGGACTACGCCAGAAGAGTATGCGAGTCGATAGAGGCGCGTCAGAACAGGTGCCAACTCAGGAGCGCACATCTTCAACACAATGGGAGGAATTCCATCGGGCCCACTCGACTTGTTAATATCCAGGGACAGAAGTGCTGAGCGTACAGAGCGCTGGTAAAACAGGATATCTGGCATACTGCTTTTGCAGTGCGGAATCCTTGGTGGCTCTTGTCCTTGGTCGTCCAAAGTCGAGTTGGACGCAAAGAGTTTTCCCAGGAGATCGGCTTTCTCTTTTGCGCCATAGGCTAACGAGTCATCTCCCATGTTTAAAGGCGGAAAAGATGGCCTACAAAAATTCCCCTCGATAGCTTTGGCGAGAGACCAGAACGCACGGGGTTCCCGAGGGAAGTTGCTCTAACCTCTCACCAATCCTACCGATGTGCTCTGACTTCGCCCTTGCAATGCTTCTCTTGAAGGACCTGGAGGCAAAGTTGTATTCCTTTTTTAGGGCGCTGGTGTTGACATCCCGCGACGCCACCGCATCGGCCCAGGCTTGGTAAGCCTCCTGCTTCCTGCGAGAAGCCGATTTGGAGGTTGAACCAAACCAGGGCTTATATCTGCCACCAGTAGGAACCACAGAGGATGGAACAAAAAGTTCCATACCCTGCAGCACCACTTCAGCAACAGCATCAGCGGCGACGTCGGGGTCATCCGGCGAAAAACACAACGGTCTCCAAGGGTAGGATGCAAAGAAAGACCGCATCCCATCCCAATCCGCTGACTTGTAGTGCCAAACACGGCGGCCCGCGCGTTGCTCGCGGTCTCTGCGCAGTTGTGAGAGGCACCGTACTACGGACGAGGCAATGGTCCGAGGAGCCCAGAGGGGCGCAAACGGAAACCTGGTACCCGTCTGGATGAGAAGTCAGCATTAGGTCCAACAATGAAGGGTTTTGGCACTCCACATCTGGGATTCGCGTGGGCGTATTGACCAGCTGTGATAGGCCATATGCAAGGGCAAAGTCATGAACAGATCTCCCCGCGTGATCGGTTTTACTGGAGCTAAGCCAGTCGGCGTGATGGGCATTGAAGTCGCCAAGAATAACAATTTCCGCGGAAGGGATCTGCTGCTGCACGAAATCCGAAGCCATCTGGATGTGCTCCAGGAGTCGGTCAGTTTCTGCATCACCGCTATGGGACCTATATAGGCATGCATAGACGCGAGGATGGTCGTCGCAGTCTACACGGAGCCATAGTGTGGAGAGGTCCCTACCTTCAATGTTCCCGAGGCGACGAGAGCTGAAGTCATTCCTGACGTACACGCACACTCCAGCCTTGGATATAAAGGAATGTTCTAATCTATATCCAGGGTAGGTTAGGTAGGATATGTCCGCAGGAGATGAAATCTGTGTCTCAGTCAAGAAGAGCATGGCCGGCTTCGTTGTCTCGAGGTGGTAGTGGACAGCGTTGAGGTTGGTGTGTAATCCTCTAATATTACAAAAGTCCACGGCCAGCGTGGCAGTGGATGCCTTGGTGGTCATGGTCTTTCCCCGAGCATTTAAGAGCGCAGTTTTGCCCTCCCCAGAATACGAGGGGCGGCCTGGGCGTCCACGCTCAGGCAGTACTGACCGAGGACGCCCAGTGAGGGATTCTCCAACGCCAGTGCAGTTGGTACCCTCCTGGGGTAACAAATTTGTTGTCAACTGCGTCATGGGGGGGGGGGGGGGGGGGGGGGGGTTGGGCCTCCGGTATCCTCACTCACTCTGCGAAACACAGCGCCAGCTGCTTCACGCAGGTCTTCTGTGAGGCCGTGGTATCACTCCGGTCGAGCCGGCCCATTCATGCCGAAGCGTGGCTCTCCCACAAGCAAAATCTTACTGTCAAACATAAATAAAAATAAATAAAATAATATTTATTGCCAGAAAATGGTAAAAATGGTCTTATTATACAACGACTTCTGCACTAAGCAAAACTGCTTGTGTCGCAGAAATCCGGTGACAATTACTTTTGCTTAAATTTCTACCGGGTCAGACCTAAATATTTACTAAATTTTTTTTTAACAGAAATACAAAGTTAGTTACTTCAGTAGTTAAGTGAAAAGATTATATACCTATGCATTTTTAGAAAACACTATTTGTTAATATGAAAACAATACACCTACATACCTATTTAGTTGATTAACAACTGAATTTAACAGGTTGTAGTAGGGTGATCGAGATAGTGATTGCCCACTTAAGAAATTGACACTAGTTTTATTTCAATATAATCCTTTACTTTAACAATCAGGAATCTGAGTGTAATTATTTGACAACGTTAATAGTTTAGCAATGAGATAAGTTAGCAATAATTCAAACATCTAAAGAATATTTCATAATTATAACGTATAACAAAAAAAACTCCTAAAAACACAGTGATTGCCCACTTGACACAGTGATTGCCAACCAAATGAGACAGTTATTGCCACCTGTACCGCACGTTGTAATTCCATAAAAATATTATTAAATACTTAAAATTTTAGATCTTTCGTATGTTTTTGTGCGTTAAGATATATTTTTAAGCAATTGAAATCAGTAACATCATCCAAATAAGATACCATTGACTAAGAAAACGCGTTTAACTTCAAAATCTAGTAAAATCATCAAATCGTTCTATCATAGTTTCTCGTTATGTCAGCGAATAAATGGAAAGTACCAATTTTGATACAGTTTTGAGGTTGTCGGAGGCTCAATGGGGGGTTAAAACATTGGCAGCATTCTTGTGACTCCACTGGTGTTGAGTATATGCCAACAAAAAGCGAAAATGTGTTTTTGCTGCCACATCATATTATGTAATAAGCAATACTACCGCCCATGGTCACCTACAACACCACTGGAGTCACAAGTGCGCTGCCAACCTTAACCCCCCCCCCCCCCCCCCCAGTGGGCCTCCGTTACCCTCACTCACTCGGCGAAACTCAGCACAGGGGCTACTTCACGCTGGTTTTCTGTAAGGCAGTGGTTTCACTCCAGTCAAGCCGGCCCATTCATGCCGAAGTATGGCTCTCCCACAGTTGAAATTAATTATTACTAACTGCAACCATAATTTGGTAATTCCATTTTTATGTGATCGGTGGCTCACAAGCATACGTATCACCTGATGGTAAGCGATTTCCACCGCTCATAGACACTCGCAACAACAAGGGGAATCACAAATGCGCTGCCAACATTTTAACTCTTTTCCCCCTTCATAGAGTCTCCGGCACACTCACGCGTTAGCGCCGCTTGACGTTGGTTTTTTGTGATCACTCCGTTTAAGCCGTCTTTTTCATTCTGAAGCGTGCTCTCTTACGGTAAAATACATAATATAATTACGATAGGCATACATATTTCACATATTTAGTTGTTCTTCTTACCACCTTTCCTCCAAGATTTGCGGTAGCAGATCAAATTTTTCCCTATTTAAGGTCAACTTATTGTAAAAAGCAGTATTTTTCAAAACTCCTTGAAGTAAGTACCTACCTAGACATATAGATATAAAGAAAGTTACAGGATATAAAGAAAATATTAGGTTCGATTATTATATCCCTCACGTGATTTAGTAAATACCTACCCGGGCAATCACTGGCTCATGCCTATGGCAATAACTGAATTCTGGTATGGCAATCACTGAATTTTTCATATTTTAGGTACAGTGATTGCCCACCCCCTTAAAATACTTAATAGAATAAAATTACGCCACGATAACTGCTTCAAATGAAACATTAAAGCTTTAACTAACACGTCGTTGTGCTTTAACGCTCAAAAAAGAAAATTAAAGTAATACAAACTTCAAAACCACAAAATGTGTCCTTAACAAATTCTGTAAGGAATTCGCATTTATTGAAGTGACGGACACCCGCTGTCCTAAAACTGCCATTACAAAATTTTTATTGAAAATTTTGCCAAATGTCTTATTTAGAACTCTAGTAAACAGTATCTTAGTGTTATTTAATGGATTTAATGTAAAACTACACCTTTGAAAATAAGTTAAAATGGTATGTTAACCTTAATTCGGGCATTCACTGTACACTGGGCAATCACTATCTCGGTTACCCTAACCTGATTTATGGCTGTCTGTACATTTGAATACAGAAATAATGCATAAAGAAAGTCATAAAATTAATTGATGGCGCCACTGCCGCTTATGTCATAGAGTATGGTATCCCCATCATCATCATCAGCCTGTTGCAGTCCACTGCTGGACATAGGCCTCTCCAAATGCTCGCCACTTTGATCGATCTTCGGCTACTCGCATCCAGCTCCAGCCAGCCCTCTTGCGCAGATCGTCACTCCATCTGGCCTGAGGTCGTCCTACACTACGTTTACCGAGACGCGGTCTCTACTCCAGAACTCGTTTACCCCAACGGTTGTCAGTTCTGAGCCAGACGTGGCCAGCCCACTGCCACTTCAGCTTGCTAATCCGGTGAGCTATGTCGATAACTTTGGTTCGTTTTGTATCCCCATTGGTTATAAAACATGGTAACTCCGTTATTTTCTCCAAAATCCGTTAACATGACTTTCTTGATGCATTATAACATCATATCGAGACCTTTTTTTAAACACTAAAATACTTATAATGAAGAAACAAAACGCTTGCGCGATTTAATTGACACTCAACGCCATCTATTGAAAATGTATGGAACTAGTACCAAAATTAACTACCTAAATGAAACTCAAACTCAATACCTATAATCTTTATTTGCATTCATTTATTCACGTAATTATCGTCACCAGGGGGTCTACTCCGCCAAACGATATCGAATTATTCGCAACGATACGTCAGTTCATACAAAAACCCTACTTTGACACAGCTTAAAATACGAATAATTGAATTTGACAACTTCACAAACGTCAAATCGACGAACATTCCGACGACATCTCTGATGGTATCGTTATGAGTATCGTCTCGAGATATAGAGATTTGACGTTTGTGAAGCTGTCAAATTCAATTATTCGTATTTTAAGCTGTGTCAAAGTAGGGTTTTTGTATGAACTGACGTATCGTTGCGAATAATTCGATATCGTTTGGCGGAGTAGACCCCCTGGTACTCATAGTACAGGGGTTGCCCTAGTTTGAGACCAGGTTGATTGGTGTGATTGTCTGGCGCATTTATTTATTTATTTATTTATTCATTATGCGTTTGCGCATCCCTAGTCTCAGATCTCAGCAATTTCAGAAAGTTATAGTTCTTAATACTAAGGCGAGAGAGGTCTATCTACACTGGACGTGATATCCTACACTTGAAGGGAGTTCGAGATGTGAGAGAGAGACGGAGATATTTGTGAGAGTGGTGGTGATGATTTCAATTAGATTTTTTATTTGAGCACACTTTTATGAGGTAGGGGCAGATGAGCATACAGATCTGCTGATGGTATTCATATTTTTTTATTTAGGAATTTGAGGGGGGGAGCAAACATTTTTCTACCTTGGAAGTGTATGGAATATGGACCGACTTTGTATGGAAAGATGAAAAATTTTTATGCGAATTTTCAAAAGTCATAGAACAAATGTTGTTCAGGATGGTTGGTAGAACACGTGGTTAAAGGGATGTAAATGTTCACAGATACACCCTGTATGTTCACAAATAGGTAGGCCCTGTATAAAAAGCTATACAAAACAAATATTTTATGTCTATGGCACGCTGTGCTGTGAGGCGCGTATTCCGGTGCATATCTTTGGACCCTAAAGAGTGTGAAATACACCTCACTCCAGTCATTCATTCCGTTCTTATTATATTCGTTAATTGAGAGCCGGTCCCACACTTCTCGGATGCCTGTGGAGTTGTTCAGAGTAGTTCACTCAAAAGAAAAAATACAAGTATCTCTACGGACAATAACAAAAACCGGCCAAGAGCGTGTCGGACACGCACATGAAAGGGTTCCGTAGCCATGAGATGGGCCGACCTTATTTTCATAGTTTGTAGGTAGTTATTTCCATACATTACCATTTAGTTAGGGCACCTGCACGTCATAAACTGTTGTTCGAGTTGTATAATTACTGTAATAATTACTTTTCGATAATTTTAAAAACCTATTCTTGAATTATCAGTATGCATCTCTCCACCAATTTTTGTGGCAATCGGTGCAGAAACGGCGGAGAACGAGCCAGGACAGACGGACGGACAGACAGACGGACAGACATGACGAAACTTAAGGGTTCCTAGTTGACTACGGAACCCTAAAAAAAACGACGCGCTAGTTCCTGTCTATAATAATAGTACTTAATTTGTTTCCTCTGTTGTCTGATATCTGCAACACACGTCAATGTATGAGATGTTGTGTTGTGAGATTTCATACTTTTAACATGTGCATAAAATTTAAGACAGATTTTTTTTCTTTATTTATGTGATAGGTAGCAGACGAGCAGGCGAATCACCTGATGGTAAGCAATTGCCGCCGCTCATGAACACTTGCAACACCATATATTGAGTGAACTGGTTAAGTGAACTAAGTTCAATTCAAAAACTCGTTCAATAACTTCACTATTGTCTGAGATAGGTGTGAATTTATTGTATGGCCTTTGAAGGGGTCCCATACAAAAGAGTTCCAAGTGTTTTGAGACAATCGAGGTGTGCGAGTGAGGTTTCTTGAGTTTTAATGAATTAGTGAAATACTAGCTGTTAGCCCGGACTTCGCACGTATTATTATATCCGAGGTTTATGCTAATTGGGTATTTGACTAAAATTTTTTTGTGTTTAATCAAAAGACGCCTCAATTTAAGAAACATCGTTGAAAGAATCACTTGATCCTCATTTGAATTACCTGAGATAACAACTTTAAGAGCACATATTTTGGGCAAGCCCAAAAACGCTCTATACAAATGGCTATTGAAGTGTGACGTCACAATAGTTCTTTAAATTTTCGCGTTGCATTATAACTATTATTATTATAGACGGGAATTAACGCGACGTAATTTTTTAAGCACATAATTATGTACTTACTGCTTGACGTTTCGGCTGCGTTACAACAGCCGTGGTCACAAGCGAACTGGCGGTGCGCGGCGACGTCTGCTGGGGCCCGGCGGTGGATCTTCCGATACCCTCACAGTTTCACTTACAAAATCACCACTGGATACAATGTCAGTGAAGCCACTCCGACACACCACGCTCACAGTATCGGTTGTTTATTCGCGTTTCCAACGGCCTAGTACGGGGTTTGCATTTGTTAATCACTGGATTCCATGTAGGTGAAATTTTGAATCCGTCATCCCGATTGAAATTTTTATATTTCTTGATTTCAATTGCTTCACGTACCATCCTCGTGTGATAGTGCCGATCAGTGGAGAGGATTTTTGGGTCATGTAGCTCCATCCAATGATTAACTCCCATTTCTAGAAGATGTTCCGCTACCGCACATTTCTAGAAGATGTGACGTCACAACTCAAACTTCTGTGTGCGCGTCTAGTAAATTTTGTTTGGTAACTATACCAAATGTTTCGTTTAAGTACATGGTTTTATAATAAACGTTGGTGGAAAATGTACGGGTAGTTCAATGATATAATTTTTTTGTTAATTTTATCCTTTAAAAATGGACTTTCCCATGAAACTTTGACGCAATATAATATATAATATGATATGCCATTTGTCAATATCTGATAAGTAGTTTAGAAGTTACGTGGAAACAGATGAACATACATACATACATACATACATAACCTGTCAAAATCATAACCCTCCTTTTGCTTTGCCGTAGTCGGGTGAAAAGAGAAAGAATGATGTCAAAGATGCTATTTTAGTGACCGACCCAAAAAACGGTGGCAAACTTTAATGATGGCCCGTAAAGGATAAAATTAGCATAACATTTTCATACAAAGTAAAAATTGGGCAAGGTTTAATTCAAAATCAGCAATTTATCTTAAGGCTTTAAGTCAGAGTAATAAAGTCTAGAATGGTTTGGCATTTTTCGATCATTAGGGGACCTAAAGCGTTTTAGAATAAAAATCCGGGCTCTATCGACCTGAAACTGAAAGATGACGTCATTATTACTGGACTCTTAAGACGAACTGCCGTACCTAGAGACATCAATTAACTAATTATAGTGACATAAGAAAAAAATATTGACACTTTATAAAGTAGGTATCTACAAAAATTTTAAAAATATTTAAAACCCCCGACAAGTCGTCTTATTGTATGCATTCTACTACTCAAGCAATTTTATTTGATATCTAACAATATATTTTTTTTTAATATTATAGGAAGGCAAACGAGCAAGCGGGTCACGTGATGGTAAGTGATCACCGCCGCCCATGGACATCAGCTACACCAGAAGGAGGGCGGATGCGTTGCCGGCCTTTTAGGAAGGTATAGGCTCGTTTCTTGAAGATTTGAATGTCGTACCGGTTCGGAAATACCGCTGCGGGAAGTTGATTCCACAATAAGGAGAAAAAATATTACGGGAATCAAGTGAAAATATGGTATAAATCATTTTGTGGTCAATGATGATAACATAACATTCAAACAAAATACATTTCCACATTATTTACATACCTAATTACATACACCTTAACATTTACATCCCTTTATTTACCTCTTCTACCAGTCATTCTGAATGATCTGTCTGCTTGTTTGCCACCTAAAAGTAAAGTATCAGCCCATATTCTGTCCCACCGCGCGCCGGGCAAAGGCCTCCATCACAGAAATCAAGTCATCGCTACTATGATGGGATTAGGCTTAATCACCACGCTTGCCTAATGCGGTGCGGTGATCACAAACCCGAGCTATGTTCGAAAAATTAGAAACATACTTTATTTTGCGGAATTGAATTCCTTTTTTAAAGACCGTCAACGCATCAGCGACCTCTCTGATCTCGCAGATGATCACTTACCATCAGGTGACCTGCTTGCTCATTTGTCGCCTTTATTATAGAAATAGGAACCGAAAACAAGACTCGAAAAACCACTATACTCTGATTCATAATCATGTAAACTGACAGATGAAAATGACAAGTTTCTATGCATTTTGACATTTTGCATGAGTCAAACTGAGTGATAATGTATGGGGATAACACATTGACATCTGTCAGTTTACTTTACATGATTATGAATCAGAGTTAGTTAGACCAATAAGCCGTTAACGCCATAAAATAAAGAAAAAATCCTAACCGTGTTTTCACGCACATTTTTAATCTGTCCTCCCCTTACAAGATGGCGGCGTCCTACGCAACACTCTTGACATATTTCTATTCTGCCAGATCAAAGAGTCCCTACACATAGGGCGCTCCCCTCGCCTAGATAGACGAGAGTACCTAGCATTATATTATGTATGGCTAGACCAAGGAATAGGGTGTTGAAATACTGTGGATTTCGTGTAGCGTGTGATTTGCGTCCAAAGATGTCATAGGAGTAGCCAGGTTTTTAGGAAATGAAAGAAAATTAAATGAACAAAACTATTTACATAACCCTACATTTATGAGAAAAGAACAATCTCCTATACTATTTAAAAAGTGATAACTTCTATAGAAAGCCTTGTGGCTTAGGATGTATCCGTGAACATTTACAAAAGGTTGGCAGCGCACTTGTAACTCCACTGGTGTTGCAAGTGTCCATGAGCGGCGGCAATTGCTTACCATCAGGTGATCCGCCTGCTCGTCTGCTACCTATCACATAAAAAAAAACATTATAAAGTAAAAGTACTCATACAATATTAGGGCTGCGAGTTCGCCCATATGTGGTATCTATTACTGTACAGATTTTTACCCCAAAATTTTGGCGACATGTCTGCATAGCCCATCCCATATAAATGTTTCAAATGAATGTAAATCGAATGGCAGCTGTCCAACGTACGGTTTAGTACAATATTTGCTAATGTCAGGTTTCACTTGCCCGTCCATTAAAGTTTGGACTGTTTTGACTGCGTTTTGTGTGTCTAACATGGTTTGTTAGATCAATTTTAGTGAATTTAGGCAGATGTTTTTGTGACGATATCACAATTTGTACATGCATAAAATTGATCAAGCACGGATGGGAACTTAACAAATTAAGTATAATAAAACAAGCATAAAATATAGGTACAGTGCGACATGTATATCACTGTCTTACATAGCCTCAAGAAACTCAGCAGTTACTCTTTTCAAATAGTAATAAGTTACAGAGTTTCATTTGAACAAAATAACTTACAATAATCTAAAGAAATAGACTATACTCTGGTTTTTAATTATCTATACCATCTATAAAGAGATAACTTCTATAGAAAACGACAAGGCTTATAGGCAAACCGAAAACACGAAACGCTTGCGCGATGTAATTGAGCCAGCGCCATCTATTGGTTCGTTTCTGAATTACGGTCCCGAAGCGAAGTGAGGGCGGGCCACTAGTGTATAGTAAACTGACAATGAAAATGACAAGGTTTATTAACTTAAAATTTGTCTTTGTATTACCATAGCCTTAATTTCTGTAATATTTTATTAAATAGTATCTATCTATCTACATATAGGGCTATGCTCGGAGTATCTCTGAAGGACCGCATTAGTAATGATGTAATCCGACAGAGAACCAGAGCCACCGACATAGCCCACCGAATTAGCAAACTGAAGTGGCAGTGGGCTGGTCTCATTAGCCGCAGAACTGACAACCGTTGGAGTAAAGTCTTTGAGTGGAGACCGCGACTCGGTAAGCGTAGTGTTGGACGCCCTGCGACAAGATGGGATGACGACATTCGAAGGCTGGCTGGTGTGGGCTGGATGAGGGTGGCCGAGAATCGGGAGCAGTGGCGTGCATTAGGGGAGACCTATGTCCAGCTGTGGACGAGTGTGGGTTGCTGATAATGCCTATGATCTATAGATAGATAGATAGATATTCTTTATTGCACAGAAATAGAATACATGAGTGAAGCAACAGCTATAGACAGTACAATAAGGCGGACTTATCGCTTGTAGCGATTTCTTCCAGACAACCTTTAGGTAGAGGAGAGAAAACAGCGTGTTGGCAATGGGGGTAAAGCAGTGCAAATAGATTGCTGAATGAAAATAAGAAGTACAAATACCTACTTATAATTATAATTAACATACTTAAATAATAATAAGACATACATAAATATATACATACAAACAAAAATAAATCCATACTAATATTATAAATGCGAAAGTAACTCTGTCTGTCTGTCTGTCTGTCTGTATATCTGTCTGCCTGTCTGTCTGTCTGTTACTCTTTCACGCCAAAACTACTTAACGGATTTGAATGAAATTTGGTATACAGATAATCTAAACCTTGAGAAAGGACATAGGCTACTTTTTATTGCGAAAAAGCGGTTGTAAGGGGTTAAAAGTGGGGTAAAGTTACTTTTCCACGCGGACGAAGTCGCGGGCGGCCGCTAGTCTATCTATAAATCTAAATCCTAACCCTGCAAACACGCACGCATCCAGAAGTACCACGGAACATTCTCGACGCATTTGCTCGGTTCTACGCAGTTTTCCTTAGTACTTTCAATAGGCTCAAGAGCGCCTTTACATATTATTTTTTACGTTATTTCGCGAGTTTTTATGATGGAGGGTTGAAAGAGGCGATGTTTGCCTCGTTGGTTTGAGATTCTTTCCAGTATAAGATGAAATTATAATGGAGTATTATTTTATACTAGCTTTTGCCCGCGACTTCGTTCGCGTGGACTTCAGGTTCGTAGAAACCTCAAAAATTGTAGCCTGTGTTATTCTGATGTATAAGCTATATTGTGGTAAAGTTTCATTCAAATCCATTCAGTAGTTTTTACGTGAAAGAGTAACAAACATCCATACATCCATACATACAAACTTTCGCCGTTATAATAGTAGTAGGATTGAGGACACTCAAGATGACCCCACTCCGCCTGATGGTGAGCCGCCGTGAGATGCGAATATGAGATTGACAGGCACAAAAGAACAAGCAAAGTGTCCATTGAGTCTGTCACACTCACCTTGAAGGCCTGCTGAGATGCTGTTTCACTCCCTAGGTAACATTCAAAACGGCCTCAGGCCAGGTAGAGTGACGATCTGCGCAAGAGGGCTGGCTGGAGCTGGATGCAAGCCGAAGATCGATCAAAGTGGGGGCATTTGAAGAGGCCTATGTCCAGCTGTGGACTGCAACAGGCTGATGATTATGATGATGAATATTCAAAAATGGGCCTGCTTGAGTTAAGAGATACCACGGCCTCACAGAAGACCGGCGTGAAGCAGCGTGCTTCGTCGAATTAGTGAGGGTAACGGAGGCCCAATTGGTGGGAAAGTGGGTTAAAGGTTAGTAGCGTACTTGTGACTCTACTGGTATTACAGGATTCTATGGGCATCGCTAACCATCAGGTGATCCGTCTCCTCGTCTGCCACACATAAAAAAGTGCCCTTAATAATTTTTAACTTACCAAAATGGCTATTTAGAACAGCCTCTTAAAAAAGTGCCTTTAAAAATTGAAAATTTAAATCTATCGCCTCGCTTGTACTACACCGAATAACTCTACATTAGTCTCTGGTTCGCGTTTACCGTGTCTATGCGTGTTAGCTCAACAGGGCAACTCTTCTAGACGTTTATACAGGGCTTCGCCCTTTGATGCCCTTTTCAGGCCCAAACAGAGGCCTGAAAACTGAAAGGATTAAACACTATGGAAACTAAGATAAGATTTTTTGTGTCTATGGTGAATAGTGAAGTTTTTTATCTGTATTTTTTGTAACTATTTTTTTAGCTCTGTGCAGTCAACGGTAAAAGTTGATGATCAAAATCAAAAACTCTGTATTCACTAATTGAGTGGAGTTCGCGTCAGAACTGTACCAATGAATCACTTTGAGGCTATACGGAGTTTGCGTCAGAACTGTATGAATCACTTTGAGGCTATACGGAGTTCGCGTCAGAACTGTATGAATCACTTTGAGGCTATATGGAGTTTGCGTCAGATCTGTATGAATCACTTTGAGGCTATACGGAGGTTGCATCAGAACTGTATGAATCACTTTGAGGCTATACGGAGTTTGCATCAGAACTGTATGAATCACTTTGAGCCTATATGGAGTTTGCGTCAGAACTGTATCAATCACTTTGAGGCTATACGGAGTTTGCGTCAGAACTGTATGAATCACTTTGAGGCTATACGGAGGTTGCGTCAGAACTGTATGAATTTGACACCATACAGTTCTAACGTCATACATTTCCTAAGGCGAAGTCCTAGGTTCAAATCCGAGCATGCACCTCTGGATCTTTCAATCGCAATTTTTTACTATTCATCGTGAGAAAACCAGCACGTTTCTGATAGTTTCCGAAACCTTGGGAGAGCCACGCTTCGGCATGAATGGGCCGGCTCGACTGCATTGATTGCAAGGCCTCACAGAAGACCGGCGTGGAATAGAACGTACGCTGTGTTTCGTCGAGTGAGGGTACCGGAGGTCCAATTGGGGGGACCCGGTCCTCATAAAGTTGGCGAACCACCAGCTTTTATCTAGAGGTTTTTTATTCCTTCTCAAGTACCAACAATTTCTTCAAACAATGACAACTGCTCCCCTAATTTGCCAATGGTCAAGCCTGAATGACATTGTGTTTAACTATTTAAAACTACCCACTTTTCTCATAAAAAATACTTTCAACCTTATTCTATTTATATTAAAGTTCACAATTGAAATCGTTCATTTGATTCCTAGAGCCGACGACAAAAATTGTTTTTAAAAAGTTACTGTCAAATGACAAACCAATTTCAGCTCTAATAGTATAAAATTAAAGTTGAAATTGGAATAATGGGAAAATAGCGGGAATATGGAATGAACCGGACCCCAAGCGATTGGGAATAGACAATGCACAAATTAGTTGTTTGAACTCTTTGTAAGCACTGGCCACTGCGGTGCATTCGCGGCAAAGTTAATTTGAATTTAGAATAGGCATAAAAAAGAACTTTGTTTTTAATTTGTAACTTGATCGAATTTTATTGAAATGGAAAATCGGTTCAATTTTCGAAAGAACTACGGCGGGATAAGACTTAACAATTACCCTTGATGAAAAAAATATGACAATATAGCTGATTAAAAGGACATTTATATCAAAATATTTTTATAATATGATAAAGCGGGAGTATCTCATAAAATCAGTTCAAACCACGCTTTAATCTTACTGTTTGTTGGCGACTGGCTGTCAACCTGTGCAACCATGGTGCAACCTAATTTTTTATCTATGCTTTTTCGAGGTGTCAAATGGTTGTCGTCTGACTATTATCAAATTGTTTTTATTTACCTATTTTCACGTAATTACTTTTTTTGTGGTTTTTGTTCTCGTTTACAGGTGTAGTCTCTCATATTAATCGCCATTTACCACGTCATTCATTACCTACACTTAGAACATTTATTTTTTGTTAAAAAGAACTACTTTGTCAAGTTAATTCGTAGAATTCGAAATATATTTTTTTGGTGAATCAAAAAAGTATTTTGATTTAATTTGATGAAACGAAACGTAGCGCGTTTGACGCTAGATAAAGACAGTGACAGCTAATCAAATAACGGTTTAAGTCATTTCTTAGGGACGTAGATAGGTATTTATTCTATTCTAACCTGTTTGGCCTTTAATAAAAGTACTAATTGTGCTTGAATCTATTTATTTTAACACCAAGTAACTGTATATATAATAACACTGAGTAACAAAATAATTATCTCCAATCTAAGCCGCTAGTCTGCCTACTTTAGCAAAAATTAAAAAAAAAAAGCTTCTTACTACTTCTTAGGTTATGTTGTATATTTACAAGAATACCATTCCTTAAAATGTAAATAACGAGAATACCATCCTTTGACAGTAGGTCTGGGCTTCTTTCAACCACAGACTATCCTATAGTCTGTGGTTGAAAGAAGCCCATGAAAGAAGCTTATGGAGCTATACGAATGAAACTAGCGCCGCCAACCACAGACTATCCTAGACCTACTGTCAAAGGATGGTATTCTCGTTATTTACATTTTAAGGAATGGTATTCTTGTAAATATACAACACTAGCGGCCGCCCGCGACTTCGTCCGCGTGGAAAAGTAACTTTTACCCCCCTTTTAACCCCTTACAACCCCCTTTTTGCAATAAAAAGTAGCCTATGTTCTTTCTCAGGGTCTAGATCATCTGTATACCAAATTTCATTTAAATCCGTTCAGTAGTTTTGGCGTGAAAGAGTAACAGACAGACAGACAGACAGACAGACAGACAGACAGACAGACAGACAGACAGACAGAGTTACTTTCGCATTTATAATATTAGTATGGATAACCTCTAAACAAAACATCGGTAATATAAGAAATTCCCGCTTTTACAAGAAAACAGTGATGCTGTTTTAGATTATTTACTTAATGAGCAATCCATTGATACCTAGGTCGTTAAGGGTAGCGGAGATTTTAGTTCAAGTCACCACTTCTATGAAAACCGCCGACGTTCTTTAAAACCAATAGGGTATTTGACTAATCTCGATATAGTAAAAAATATTTATACTTTTCCAAAATACTGGTAAATGAGAACCAATGGCCAACATTTTCAGTTAAAAATATAACGTCTAGCTGGTTTTATGAGCATTCAAAGTTTCATGGGCAAGTCTATTTTTAAAGTATAAAATTAAAAAAAAATATATATATCATCGAACTACCCGTACATTTTTCACCAACTTTTATTATGAAACCATTTACATAAACGAAACATTTGATATAGCTACCAAACAAAATTTACTAGACGCGCATACAAGATACGGGCGTGTGACGTCACTTGCCTGAAGCCATTTGTATAGAGCGTTTTTGGGCTTGCCCAAAATATGTGCTCTTAAAGTTGTGATATCTCAGGTGATTCAAATCAGAATCGAGCAATTCTTTCAATAATGTTTCTTAAATTGAGAGGTCTTTTGATTAAACACATAATTTTTTTTTGTCAAATACCCTATTACAACGACATTTTTTTCTCGATATTGTTTTTGACATTTCTGTGACTTTGACTTAGAATTAGATCTTAACTACCTATGTGTGAGTTGTAAGTATCGGATGCCCAATCAGGAAAAAGAGGGTAAAAATGTTGGCAGCGCACTTTTGACTCGCAGTCGCTTATCATTATACTCTGATTCATAATCATATAAAGTAAACTGACAGATGAAAATGGCAAGTTTCTATGCATTTTGACATTTTGCATGTGTCAAATTGAGTGACAATGTATGGGGATGACACATTGACATCTGCCAGTTTACTTTACATGATTATGAATCAGAGTATAGGTAAATCCATCTCCTCGCCACCTATCACAAAAAAAAATCATTTTTGTTATGTTGGCACTCTACGGCCTACTCTTTGACCGGCCGGACTTCAAACAATACAGTCTAGTAAAGCAAATTAATAATGAAAGAGCAATTCAAGTTGCCAGTCGAGTGCACTCGACCGCGGCTGGTCCAGCTGGTGAGTAAACGTAGGGGTTGAAATCTTTGTCTATGATGGCCGGTCAGGAGGTTTGTGAAAAAAGTTTTGTACACAATCAATAACTTTTATAATCCAACTAGGCAGTTCGCAGATATTTTAATGAAGAAAACAATAAATAATAGTAGGTATTTATTTACATATTTAAAACTTTATTTTACTACTAATGGCCCGCCCTCACTTCGCTTCGGGACCGTAATTCTCAAATGAACAAATAGATGGCGCTGTGTCCAATTACATCGCGCAAGCGTTTCGTGTTTTCGGTTTACCTATAAGCCTTGTGGTTGTCTGTCTATAGAAGTTATCTCTATAAATAGTATAGAAGATTTAAAACTTTATTTTACTAAAAGATATTACAATAGGCGAACTTAATGCCAAGAGGCTTGCCAAGGAGAAGGGGTAATTAAAAACAAAATCTTTTCCACCAATACAGCATGTTCGAAATTCAATTTTTTTTTATGTGATTATTATGTGTTTTTTTTTATTTTGTTAGGTAGCAGGCGAGCAGGTGGATCACGTTATGGTAAGCAATTGCCGCCGCCTATGGACACTTGCAACACAGTGGAGTTACAAGTGCGCTGCCAACCTTTTAAACAAAAATACGGCATGTTCGAAATGTAAAACTACTAATGATTACTTTTTCAAATGCGTTTCTACAGATTATATCGATGTCTAAAACCATAACTTACCCCTACTAATGACATCGCTGTTAGGATCACATTATCAAACGCTTTCAGTACCTATGGAATTATTTCTACAGATTATATTGCTGGCTAAAACCATAACTTACCCCTAACTTACCCTTACTTACCCCTTTAGCATTGCAGTCTCCCATTTCTCCCACAAACCCTTTCAATATCATAACAGGAACGTCTCAAAATATATTCAAACGTTCACTCAACATGTAAATGCCGCGAATATCCGCTGTGTAAAGCCGCTCGGATGAAGAAGTGGAAATATATTGTGATCATACAGTCTTCGTATCGTTATTATGTTTTAGATATGACGGTTGTGGGAAATTCACACTGCGTTTGTTTACAAGGGAAATTGTGGGGAAAAAGAGGTAAAAGTTTGGTAATACAGTTACAAATATAAATATATACAGCTATAAATAATATACTGTCCCACTGCAGGGCAAAGGCCTCCATCATAAAAATCAAATCATCGCTATTATGACGGGATTTAGGCTTAATCACCACGCTTGCCTAAATAAATCTATATATCTATATTATTAATAAAGAGATAACTTCTATAGACAACGACAAGGCTTATAAGTAAACCGAAAACACGAAACGCTTGCGCGATGTAATTGGACACAGCGCCATCTATTGGTTCATTTCTGAATTACGGTCCCGAAGCGAAGTGAGGGCGGGCCACTATAAATAATAAACTCGACTGGCCGGATGGCGCAATAGGTAGCACTGACCCTGCCTCATGCGCCAAAGGTCGTGGGTTCGATCCCTGGACAAACATTAGTGTGATGTACACTTGTGTTTTGTTCAGTGTCTGGGTGTAAATGTACCTATGTATTTAAGTATAATCTTTGTGTTCTCTACTCTAGTCTTGTGTGACAGATATCAGACAGCAAAGGATCACAAATATACATTATTTTACACCCAGACCCAATTGGCAGCACACTTGTGACTCTACTGGTGTTGCAGGTGTCTATGGGCGGCGACAATCGCTTACCATCAGGCGATCCGTCTACTCATCTACTAGGTACTTATCACATAAAAAAAACATAATCTTCTTTTACATAATAGGATGTATCTCTGAACATTTACATCCCTTAAACCACGTTTCTACCAATCATTCTGAACAACATAATATTTTGTTCTAAGATTTTACCATTCATTTTGCTAGCAAACTCGCAACCCCTGCTTTTTAACCAACGCTCTTAGCTACTACTCTGAAAGGATCGTTGTAATAAACTAGACTCTATCCCCCTATTTCTCTATGCCTTTATTCTTGCCATAGAGAAATTAAGTTAACTTTTTCACAGTCGGTCGTTAGCGAAAGCGCGCGAACATTTTTTTCTTTTTTTTTGGGTATCATTTAAAAAGCTCTGTAGTTTATGGCTCGATGGCTTTTCGATTGACAACCACTCTTTTTTTATGGAAATCAAGTTAGAATATGTTATATTTTAAAATTGCGGTAATAGTTTTTGTACAGTTAGATAGATTGACACTTTAATGCACAAAAACAGGACTTACGAACTATCTAGGCACTTAATGTTTGGAAACGCTTCGGCATGAATGGACCAGCTCGACCGGAGTGATGCCACGGCCTTACAGAAGACAAGCGTGCAGCAGCGCCTGCGCTGTGTTTCGTAGTGAAGATCTAGAGTACAGTCAAACATCCATGTATACAAAACTGTCAAATTTCTTCAACCGAATCTCATCTTATTGTCAAACACAATAAGTCGAATATTGATTGAGAAAAATTTACAAGTGTTACCATAATGAACAACTTTCCCCTGATAATTCTGGTCTATACCTATACTCTCAGGAGTTGCATTTCTAAAAACATAATATTCTAAATTCATTATGTATCAGGAGTATTCATTATGTATCAGGAGTATTCATTATGTAGCAGAAAACATAAATTTTCAAGTCCAGTTTGAGCAATTAGTATACCCTCAATACTAAATGTTCATCCCCTTTTTCAAACCCTTAGGGTAAAAATGTAAAAACGGAACAATAGCGAATAATTTTTCAGATTTTTAACATCAAATTTGATTAAGGCTTGAGGGTATTTTAAAATGTAGCAAGGCAACACCAAAATTGACATCAGACCCAGTTTCCCCTGGCAACTCTGCATCTCAAGACTCCGCAGTAGGGCGCGAAGGAGCCAGGCATTATGCGAGCGTGCGCGCTTACCGCCCATTATCCCCCACTCAGGCACGCGTATACCGCGCATTAAACGAGTTCTTTTACATAAGGAAGTTTATTTATTTATTTATTTATTTAGTTCACCAACGATTGTTACATTTAATACATACATAAAAAACATTCAAACTGACATGGTATAATGCACAATCACTTATAGGTAAACAAAACATACAAATGCAGAAAAAAGACTTAACGCTACTTAGGCTACTTAATTAAAAATTAATGCTACTTATGCTATTAAAATATAAATAAAAGAGAGGTACGCGAATAGAACCGCACGGGTCAAACAGACCCTAGCAATTCCTTCGCTCTCCACTTGAATTGGGCTAGCGAGAGACTGTGCACATCCACGGATCCACTGATCTGGTTATAAAGACGACCCATCCTGGAGATGGGCGAGTTGGAGCCGTGAACAGTTCGACGGAATGGGCGGCTGATTGGCTGAAGGGGTTTGCGGGGCACCCGACTAGGCACCCTAAATTTAAACTTTTCTACAAGCTGAGGGCAGTCCAGGAGGTTTCTAAGGACTTTGTAGAAGAAAGTTAGGTCAGTCAAGTCCATGCGCTTTTCTAAGGAAACCATCTTGAACCTTTCCAGCATTGCGACATACGCCGTGCGTTTGCACGGTATTCCCATAGAATAAGCCAGGTGTCTAGCAAACCTCTTCTGAATCCGCTCAATACGCAGGGTATGTGTTGCATAATGGGGACGCCATACTACACTGCCATACTCTATAATTGAACGAACCAGACTGTTATATAGGGAAATTTTAGTTTGGGGTCGTTTAAAGCTTCTCCCATTCCTAATGATGAACCCGAGTAACTTGGATACCCTACTTATAACATACTCTGTGTGAGTCGCAAACGTGAGTTTCCGGTCTAGCAAGATCCCTAAGTCCTTAACGACCTCAACTTCATTCAAAGTCACGCCTTCAATATTATATGTTGATGGAATTGGATTGATCTTTCTCGTAAATTTTATGTGGGAGCATTTAGTAGTATTGAGCTCCATGCCGTTAATGTTACACCATTTTGCAAGTAGATCCAAATCACTTTGCAGAAGAGCCACATCTGCATCCGAGGTAACACATTTGCTCAACTTAAGATCATCCGCAAACATTATGGCAGAAGAATGCTGGAGGAAACTTGGTAGGTCGTTTACAAAGATATTAAATAGAATTGGTCCTAAATGTGAGCCCTGTGGGACACCAGACGTTACATTGTGCAAAATAGAAGTAAACCCGTTCACAACCACAGTGAATGATCGGCCTTCCAGATACGACTTAAACCACTTGAGTAAGGCACCTGATATTCCGTAGATGTAAAGTTTTTTTGCTAGGAGATCATGGTTTACCCTGTCGAAAGCCTTGCTAAAGTCAGTATATATCGCGTCTATTTGATTTCTGGCATCCAATTGTTCAATAATACTTTCAGTGTAAAAAGTCAGATTTGTACTAGTTGACCTGCCTTTGGTGAATCCGTGTTGGCTTATAGACAGATACTTCTGGAAGTAAGATTGTATGACAGGGCACACCAGGGACTCCAAGACTTTGGCTAGAACTGGTAAGATTGAGATGGGCCTATAATTTGATACTAATTGGTTGTCACCGCCCTTGAAAATTGGCACCACCTTGGCAACTTTCCAAATCTTGGGGAAGACTCCTTCTTGGAAGGATAGGTTGAAAATGATATGCAGCGGTATGACAAGGCTTTGTGCACAGCGAATAATGAATACTGGAGGAATACCATCAGATCCTGCACCCTTCGCTTCGTCAAGACTTTTCAACTTTTTGTAAATAGTTTCCTGATCTATAGTTAATAGCGACATGCAGTCATTGAGAGCCTTAAAGGAGTTCCAGTAGTCCTCCAGACCATCATCATCGTCAGCACTGCGCTTGTTTAGGAACATTGTAGAGAAATATTCTGCAAATAAATTGCAAACGGTGTTGCCATCCGCTGCTGCAGTAATGCCATTTGTGATTGTGGCTGGGTAGGAGCTAAGGCCACCACGCTTACCTTTAATATATGACCAAAAGAATTTGGGGTTATTATGCACCTGATCCTCCACCCTCTCCATGTATTTTTTGTAACAGCTAGAAGCAATCTTGTGACATCTATCAGTTAACAGTCTGTATGCTATTTTATCCAATGGATTACCATACTTTTTATAGCGTATTCTAAGTTTGTTTTTCTCACGCAAACGTTTTATTAGATTATGGGAAAACCAAGGAGGGTATCTTTTAGATTTTGTTTTGCTGGGAGGAACGAACCTGTTGATAGCTATATTAATTGTGTCATAAAATATTCTAGTTATCTCGTTTACATCGTTATGTCCAGAGAAAAGAAGCTTCCAGTTCAATTCTCCGAAATAATTATTAAGTGCCTCGTAATCAGCCTTGTAGAAATTTGGTCTATCAACATGTTCATTGTAACACAGCTTTAGTTGGTTCTTAAATGAAAGCTCAATCTCCAGTGGCGGATGCAGCGGGTCAATGGGACACAATCTCTCAGTAGCTTCTATTACCTCACACGAACTTATGTTGGTTAGCACGAGATCGAGAGTTCTACCCATAACATTTGGCCAGTTATTACATTGCATAAAGTTATTAACATTTACAAAATCAACAAAGGGGACATAAAGAGAAGGCACACTGCTCAAGTATTGAGGGTTACGGATGTTGCTCCAGTTTAGATGACTCAAGTTAAAGTCTCCTATGATGCACATTGGTGAGTTACACTGTTCAGTGATTTTATTACAATTGTCTATGAAATATTCTAATTTGGCTTTTTGTACTGGAGGAGGGATATATACAGAGCACAAGACTAAATCCATAGTATTGGCATTATTAAGCGTGAGTTTAACCCACAGATCCTCGCAGTCGCTTTCCCAGTGTACCATTCTTTTGGAACTCAGTCGTTTAGCTACAGCAACAAGTACGCCACCACCCTCCCTTCCAAGGCAAGAACCTGATCTGTTTCGATCTCTTCTATAAATTACATATCTTTCATCAAATAGTTCAGAACTAAAAACATTACTATTTAGCCATGTCTCTGTTAACACTATAATATCAAAGTTAACCGTGAGTAAATTGCGATAAAATTCATGCGTTTTTGTTCGTAAGCCACGAACGTTTTGATAATATATGGATAACTTATTGAATTTTAACAGTATTATTGGACCATAACATGCAAACATATAATAAAAAAAGGGAATTTATTGTACCAGTAGGTATACTACTTAAGTTTACTTAAGGAGTCCGTGTTTCTTATAAATATGTAGTCTGAATCGTCGCTTTTTCTTGCAAATACACGTCCATTTTTCACCCAGACGTACTTGTAGCCTTTTTCCTTGGCGGCTGCCCTGGTGGCTGCGTGTAAAGCCTTATTGGTTGGTGAAAGATGCTCGCTGATAAATATTGCCGTTTTTTCGCCTTCTAAGCCAATATGAGAGCTGTTCAATTTGTCTTTTATAGGTTTGTTCTTGTTGAAGCTTAATGACGCGGCGAGGTATTCGTCGCGAATTTTGACCGAGTTGAATTGGACCACTATTGACCGAGGCCGTTTGTTTTCGCGATTCATCTTGATGATTCTTGTGCAGTGTGAAATATCATCCTTGGTGACCTTGCTTTTAATAACCGCTCCAATCTGTGTTACAATATTAACAAGATTTTCATGCTTTTTCTCGGCTACGCATTGAATCTCAACGTTCGTAGAACGTGCGTTTTGCTCTAGTACATTCAGCCGGGTGGTTAAATCAGTGATAGTGGACTTCATAGTTTGGTTATCCTCTTTTAAGTCTCGTATTTCTTGCTTTGCTTCATTATGCGCCTTATTGATCAATTCAAACTTGGCGTTCATAAACTCCATAGAACTTCTGATATCCTTCATTTCATCCTTGATAGATTTCAATTCTTTGCTCAGAACTGACGAAAACGAGTTTGCTAGGCTTGACGACTGATCCTTCATTTTAGCTTGAAGAAGCTCTTCCACTACTTGACGAATGTCATTAAGTGTTATACTTGGAGCCGCTTCAGTACTTGGTGGCGATTGTAGCGCCTGTCGTTTTGTTGATCGACCACTATTATTGGGGTTAAAGCGAACAGGTGTATTGTCATTGTTACCCGATTTTGGCTGCTGGGCGAGACACATTGGGCAGTGCCATTCATTAGGACATTCTTTAGTTGGATTAAGTCCGCTGGTAGATGGTAGACATTCCCTGTGATAACGCTTATCGCAGTTATAGCAAGTCAAGTAATCTCCCGACGAAGAATTCGATTCACAGCAACCCCATTCAAGAACCTCAGTAGCCATCTCTGTAAAGCCTTTAAAAGTCAACGAGCAATCCAAGTATACACAATTGTGATTTTGCTAATCCAAGTCGGCAGGAGCACAAAGTTGAAATAAGTAGAAAAAGACGTGTCGGTCCGCGTCGGGTTTGAACCGGGTACCTCTGGGGCCCGTCAATGTAAAAAACAGTGCTCACCGCAATGTGCCAAGAAGCTATATGAGAAGTGAGCGAAATTGGTAGTTGGTTGTTATTGTCAGTATGTTTATAAATTTGTGAGCAGGTAATTAGCCAAAGTTTTTTGTATTAATACACTCACACTTCTCACACCGCGTTATAAATGGTTGAATTTTAAAACAGTTTTTGATAAATATCTCCCTGATAACTAAACCTTGCGGTAAGAAAACACTGTCACATATTCGTGGATTCGTTCTATAACACTTGTTATTAGTTTTTTTTAGCACAAAAAACACGTTTAACAGTAGCAAAAATAATTATTTTCAAGAGACTATGAACAACACTTCTGCTTGCGGTAACCATCGACGAACATGATTGATGATTACAGACAAACAAACTTAAATCTAAGTGGTATCTTATTTACAGGTCGCCACGCACGGCATGTATTGATATAGGTAATTATACAAAACTATAAGTATAATTAACATTTTGAAAAATAATATTTTCAAAAGTTAAGTTACGAACTTAGCATACTACTACTACTATTAACATTGTGCAAGGTGCATTCAAAATAATTTATGTATTAAAGTATTTTTAAGTTGAACATTAGATATGGTACATCATAACTATGTTAAAATCAATTAAAACATAGTTACACCCACAGATTAATATATTAGTAACTAGCGGCCGCCCGCGACTTCGTCCGCGTGGAAAAGTAACTTTTTCAACCCCTTACAACCCTCTTTTCGCAATAAAAAGTAGCCTATGTTCTTTCTCAGGGTCTAGATCATCTGTATACCAAATTTCATTTAAATCCGTTGAGTAGGTTTTGGCGTGAAAGAGTAACAGACAGACAGACAGGAGTTACTTCGCATTTATAATATTAGTAAGTAGTAAGTACTAGTAAGTATAGTAAGTAAGTAAGGTAAGTAAGTAAGTATTAGTAAGTAAGTACCTAAGTATGGATAGTTACGCCTACAAATAGCAAACAAGCTTTGATTGAGTTAAGTCTCTCTGGAGGGCAGTCGCCCAGGTTTTGACTAAGTGATAACTATTACTAATTTACTCGAGTAAAATAAATCGGACTTACAGTTACACCACTAGTAACGATCAACCGCCAGCCGATTTGTATGGAATAGCTGAGCTCTATTTATATGAAAATCAGTTCGTTCGAATTGTCGAACCGATAACAACAGCTACGGTGAAACCAATTTACTATTTTAATTAAGCTATTAACCATGTTTTATTCGTGGTAGTTTCATCTAGTACTAGTTACTCATAATTATAAGATAGGTACTAGAAGCCTATTAATTCAATCTGTACTAATAGAT
>CM026301.1:3048021-3166616 GCA_014851415.1 Cnaphalocrocis medinalis | reverse complement strand
TAAGTATCTATTGAAATTATGTGATAGTCGAGAATTGGCGATCTGGAGACCTATTTTTGAATTGTCGTCTCACTAAAAAATGTGTGACTCGCATGATTTTTGACATCCGCATTTTTGAATCATTCGAAAACGAGCGATTTGCAACGAGTGGTGTAAACCACTCGTTTCCGCTAGGCGAGTGGTCGCATTTACGTCAAATATTAACGAGTATAACACTATAAAGTCCATTTTACGAAAAAAGTCCCCTGGGAGCGGCGCCACTTGTCATACAAATAGGCTTTCTATCTCTTTCCCACTCATTACGTAGACTGCCATGTCATTTTAGTTCATCAAAAATCCGGGGGACTCTTTTCGTGAAAAGGACTATACTACTTTGACAAGATTGGCGACACACTAAGCGAGTGATTTCAAAAATAGGGAAAATTATGAATCATGCGACTCACGAGACGACGTGACTTGCAAAACGAGTAGTTTTGTTTGGACGAAGCGAAAATTCAAAAATAGGTCTCCTGGAGGCCAATTCTCGGTTTTCGCCTTCTATGTCGAGTCGACTTCATGGAACAACCAATAAAAGAACAAATAAGGAATGTCGACTGTAATCTGTGTTCTCCTATTGGTTTGCGGCAGTAGCGCTACCATGAGTTGACATCTAAAACTGACATAACGTAAACTATTGCTCTGTTTCTTTCAAATGCATCACAATGAAAGAGACAAAGCGATAGTTTTCGATAGCGATGATAGTATTTCAAACTCATGGTAAGGCTACAGATCACCTGTTGGTAAGCGATTGCCGCCGCCCATAGACACCTGGAACACCATTTAAATTTTAGCGCTCAGCCAATGCGTATGGAGTATAATGCATCAAGAAAGTCATGAAATTAATTGATGGCGGCACACATGGAGGTATATAAGGGGGGGCCCCCCCCCATTGAGGCCTGGTTTGACATAAGGTTGAATCGGCTATAGCCAAGGGCGACTTAATTAAGTGGTCGGCAAGGTAATTGTAGATAGCCCTGGGACGGCAAATCAACCTCACGTTCTTCAAGAATGCGTATTGTACGGGAGAGCCGCATTAATATTATTACAATTAGGGAAACTGTTAAATCCGAGCACGTTGGGGTGATTCGTAATTGTTTTGCAATGTGGGACGTGGGACACCCCTCTTGTCAAA
This sequence comes from Cnaphalocrocis medinalis, assembly GCA_014851415.1. Classification (NCBI taxonomy): domain Eukaryota; kingdom Metazoa; phylum Arthropoda; class Insecta; order Lepidoptera; family Crambidae; genus Cnaphalocrocis; species Cnaphalocrocis medinalis. The sequence continues at coordinate 3,165,445 of CM026301.1, read as the reverse complement.
GCTATATATATGTCCGTGGCGGCACATCGCCGCATACGTCACCGAGCATGGTGGCCCCATTGGTTATAATACTATGCAACTCCGTACCTAATAGTTCCTCAAGAATTTTTCACGACTTTATTGACAAAGTAATTGAAGTTTCAACCTTTTTTTCCCAGAGTGCGCGTACACATCCCACATCATCATGGCAAATGAAGTAGAACGCCCAGTATGCTGCTCCAACGGCAACTTCAGAAAGATCCAGTGCAGAAGAGGTCTTTGTAGATGCGTAGACGCAGACGGGAGGCAGACAGAGAAGGAGAATGCTGACCCTATGATGCTGTCCTGCTTTACCTTTGACTGGAGGACTTGTTAATTAGGATAACCTTTGTTCTAAACCCTAGGATTTTAATAGGAATTAAAAAGCAATTATGTACAGTGGCCAGCACATCAAGTTACTACAATCTGTCAAATTTCCTCAGTTGATATTGAACCAAACACGTTTGACATAAAAGTGAGGTTCGATTGAAGAAATTTGACAGATTGTAGTAACTTGATGTGCTGGCCACCGTACTTACTATTGATTATATAGGGTTGAAAATAAAATACTACATTTTTTCGACCTCAACTCAACCTCGTTTCGTGTGAATTTATTTATTATCACTTTTTCAAACGCTTCATTGAATAACTGGATATTATATCCACAAGAATAATTTTAATGATTATGTATGTAATAAGTTTGTAATGAATAATACATAGACAAACGTTATTTTTATAGTAGAGACGACAAACGATCAAGCGTGTCACCTGTAGGTAAGTAATCACCGCCACCCATAAACATCAACTTAAGGGTATTCGTTCACCATCTCTGATAAAGTTCCAAGTAATTTTCTTGTCAATTGAAGTGGGTTTGGAGAAAATTGGTGTAGTAAACTTAATTCACCCAGGGTAATTCACCCAGGTGAATTAAAGAAACTTTTAGTAAACTTTATTCACCTGGGTGCATTAAGTTCACTCCTGTAGTAAACTTAATTCACCCAGGTGAATTAAAGAAACTTTTAGTAAACTTTAAACACCTGGGGTGCATTAAGTTCACTCTTGTAGTAAACTTAATTCACCCATGGTAATTCAACCTAGGTGAATTAAAGAAACTTTAACACCTATTCCACACAATAGGTCCCTATTTTGTGCCTATTCCCTGTAGTCTTACCGCGTAGTCTTACCAATCGGACTACTGGAATTTCCTTCCCAATAGTCTTACCAGTAAAACAATAATGTAGGTATGTATTTCTCATGAGTGTACTGTTTTGTTCTATAAGTACCAGGCTAACATAAAGTACTAAGAGGTGGTTATATAAGGCATTGATATTTTGGGTCTTAGCAAAGATACGAATTACGATTATCAGTACCTCCTATAAATTTATGATTTCCTGGTACTTTCATGTCGAATTTCCTGTGACATAAGATATACCTACTACAATAAAATTTGAGTGAATTAATTTTAGTTAATTTTAAACATTTTGGTGCATTCAAATTATTTTCAAAAAGCTTTCTCAAGACATACTTTACCATCCCTGCACCACGTGGGGTTGGACAAACCCCAAACCATGAAAGATGACAAATAGCCCGTGGTCCACTTAGGTGTAACAAATTTCTTTCCGTGGTTTACCCAAAGGTCCACATGTTCCCATATAAAATTTTATTGTAGTAGGTATATCTTATGTCACAGGAAATTCGACATGAAAGTACCAGGAAATCATAAATTTATAGGAGGTACTGATAATCGTAATTCGTATCTTTGCTAAGACCCAAAATATCAATGCCTTATATAACCACCTCTTAGTACTTTATGTTAGCCTGGTACTTATAGAACAAAACAGTACGCTCATGAGAAAATACATACCTACATTATTGTTTTACTGGTAAGACTATTGGGAAGGAAATTCCCAGTAGTCCGATTGGTAAGACTACGCGGTAAGACTACAGGGAATAGGCACAAAATAGGGACCTATTTTGTGGAATAGGTGTTTAAAGTTCTTTAATTCACCTAGGTGAATTACCATGGGTGAATTAAGTTTACTACAAGAGTGAACTTAATGCACCCCAGGTGTTTAAAGTTTACTAAAAGTTTCTTTAATTCACCTGGGTGAATTAAGTTTACTACAGGAGTGAACTTAATGCACCCAGGTGAATAAAGTTTACTAAAAGTTTCTTTAATTCACCTGGGTGAATTACCCTGGGTGAATTAAGTTTACTACACCAGAAAAGGAATTGGCCCCTGGTCTTTTGTATTGAATAAATTATTTAAATTGTTAACTAGGCCGCGGACCAGGGGCCAGTTTCCTCCAAACCCACATAGATTGAGGAGTAAATTACTTGACACTTTACTCAGAGATGGTGAACGAGGCCCTATGTCTAATATTTAGTGAGTGGTAATGATTGTTTAATAATATAAAATAAAACACATTTAAACTGGGTACTTGTATATTAGTTCCGTTATAAAATAGCTAATCAACGCTACAAGCAATAAATAACAAACTTCAACACTATTCGCTTGACTTTTCATTATTTACAACAATATTTTATGAGGATTCTTCTCAAAACTAAACCCAACTTTCATACTCTTTCCAGACGCCAAAAAGATGCTACATATGACTTCAGGTATAATTAAGGGTGTTATTTATCAGGTTAGCAAAAAAAACTAACTTAACACATCCAATTAATGACTGATCAGCAAAGTATTAAAATTACTAAACCAGCAATAAAAATTTGCTGACCCATGACTTATTTTGCTGATCACATCATTTTTTTAATGCTCATAATAATTATGTCTCTTTATTTATAGACTCTACGAATGGAAAACAAAAACAAGTATTTTATTAGATTTGACCATCTCATTATGAAAGTTGGGCATCAAATCGATCGAATTGACATTCAAGGTGCACAACCAAAACGTTCACAGAATTATACTACACGCTTGGTTCATAAAAATGTATGCACACCAAATTCTGCAAACCGGCACACGTAGTGTTTAGTCCAAATATTTTACTTTGTCCATTTGTAAACTGGACACGTTATTTTTAAGTAAATAGTATATCTGGGTCAACCAGAAAAGTATTTTGTAATGTCAAAATAAATCTTTCAATAAACTGTCTTTTCATTTTATTTCTACTAACAATGTCTGTCAAAATTGGTATTTCTTTTTCACATTCCAATAAAATCCTTACACTAAACGGCAGTGTGCAATTAGCTAATATTTGGCTCATAGATGGCGTGACCAGAATGTTTTTATCTCGTTTAGCATGATATTTTTAAAACATGATACGTAATAAATAAACCTCTGTCGTGTATGTATTTTCTTCTTTCTTCTCTTAGTGTTACTTTATACCATCAGTATAATTACTTTCGAGAACACGAGATCTGAATAACAACTCACATACGACAAAAGGGCACTTACTTAGCTTACCAAGTAAGGATCTTTTTGTCGTCTTACGTTGCTTACCAAGTAAGTATATTTTTATCATATAGGTAATTATGTTCATTTGAACTAGTAATTTTTAATGATGACAATATTTGATTAAGAATAGTTTTCGACTATAATTTTAAACCTTTTCTAGTAACGCCATCAAAACCATAACTTAGCTTCAAATAATTTTGAAAACAAGGCAAAACCATCTAAATGTACTAGAATCACACCAAACTTAGGAATGTATGGGAAATAAATTAATGGTTAAAACATGAACAAAAAAGACTGTTAGTAAAAGGTGTCTAAATAATATGTGGAATAATTAAGTAAAAGTAATTAATAAATGTGATACAGTATTTTTCAGTTTTGACATGTAAAGTCAACTTTTACATTAGGGTCCGCTTGCGCTCGATGTTGAAGATAATTCATTAATACCGTGATAGAAATTTCCATAGTAACTAATTTAACTCTCCTGGTGTCAAGCGCTAATTAATGGCGCAAGAAAATTTTAAAATTTAGTTCGATTTTAACGAATAATTCGAGATTAAAGTGCTTAATCCTGACACGCGCAAGTGGACCTAAGCGACATTTGATGCGCCACAAAAATGTTGCACTACATTGTTGCTGCGGTAATGAGAAACATTGTTTTTTTATGGCGAGCAGATGGATCACCTGATGGTAAGCGATTGCCACCTCCATAGACCCCTGCAACACCAATAGTCACAAGTGCGCTACCAACCTTTAACCCCCTTTCCCCCCAATTGGGCCTCGGTACTTAATGTCCTGTACCCGGTTTTCAGAATGTTTTGCCTATCCGTACTTCACGTCATGTTGGTAGCATCGCGCGTTGTCGAGCAACGTTTCCAATCTTGTCGAGAATTTGTGGCGCATCAAATGTTCGACACTGGTTTTCAATTATGTGCACTAAACTGACAAATGTCACTATCATTCTCATGCCATTTTGCTCCATTTGTCGTCTGCAAAATGTGAACTTGACATTTGCATTCGTCAGTTTATTCCACTCAAGTGTAAGCGAAAATGTATGAGAATGACTTTTTGACATCTGTCAGTTTAGTTCACATAATTGAAAACAGACATTTGTAGTTACCAAAGTTACAGTGACCGAAGCTTACGTCACTACAGATTACTGTATCTAACATGGAAACTTAACTTAAACAGGTTAAAAACTTTGTTATAGTGATCCAAAGCTTAGCTCTTCACTTAGATAATTATTTGCATATTAAAAACATGTTATACCAAAGTATTTTTTCAAAATAAACATTTCGACATGATTATGCAAGTAATTTAATGGTGACATTTCGTTTTCAGTTGCGTCATTATTTGAGTAATAGAAAAAAAAAACTACCAAAATTTCGATGTTTAACCAGCCAATATCATAAAAATGGTAGTTCATTTGAAATTTATTGGTAACACTGTACGCCAATTTTAAAGATGGCAACACCGCGGCTATGACTTTTAAATGCAACGGTTATCTTTGAATCACCCACAAGCGATATGACTAGAAAGCATCGAGTATAATTCTTTGATTTGCCAAATTATACATATCTACAGCGCGACAAGGATGTAGTGACGCGTGAGGAAAATTAAAACTAGTGCTTTCTTCTTAGGAAGTCATTGTTTTTGACATATCACAATAGGAAATATGCAGTACAACGCCGCTTTGTGATTTTCGTTCACGCGCCAACATATTCTAGTCGGCACTGTATTAGTAGATCGTTTTAAAATGCTTTTAACATCCTTTTGGATAAGCATGAACAAGTTGTTTTAAGTATTCCATTAATTTCATGTAGTTTTCTAATATCTTCATTTTTCGAATTAAAATATACAAAATTTGTGTTTTAATAACACAAACAAGTCAAACAACTTTCTTCAATAAAAGAATCCATATCTAATTTTGATATCATCCTAACGTGTCAATTCTTTTTCACAATTTTAATTTGTGCTTAATCCTTACAAGCCACAAACTACTTAAATGGAAACTACTAGAAATATTAGGAATCACTTAAAAGGGGTATTTCTTAATATCTGGCGAGGAAATAACGTAAATAAAGCCTGGACAGAAACTCAGTTATGATATCAGTCTGCAATCTTTGAGAATGATTTCTTGAGTAAAATGATTTTTTTACACGTCCAATATGTTTCATATCTTTCTGCCCAGGCTTTAACACAAGTTAAAACTTAAGTATCCAGCCAAGAAAATATTGCAAAACTAAATACAAGTTTAAATTATAAACTAACAGATTCAAAATAGTAACTTAACTATGTGATAATAAATAAAATAAATTAATTTTTTCGTTTATTTTTTTTGGTCGTAATTACTGGAGATTATTAATAAAGCGGAATATTGTATAGTCGGCGACAAGACTGGTATCGTTGTTAAATTTACAACCAAATATAGTCATTTTTGAAAAATTACAAATATTCAAACACTTACTATAGCGAAAATCTTATATGTGTGGCTGATATTTAAATTAATTAAAAAAACAGCCAAGTTTAGCGTACAAAGTGTCACAATATAGAAACAAAATGTTACACATACTTTTTTTTTGACATAAAATTGTATACTTATATTTGTCCATTCCATTTCACCACATATTTTTGCTTTTAATAATCTCCACTAACAAAACCCATAAGCAACTTCCACCTAATAGCAAGGCACATAAATTGTATCTTTAATTACCATAATTATCATTAATATACCCCATTTTTTATAAAAAAGTGACAATATATTTTTATTGTCAGTCAATCTTGCAAAGACCAGAATACGACCATTTTGTGTTAGAGAGAAGAATGTAGCAATGGGATTATAATTTGAGTTTAGTGTGGACTTCTAGAGTAAACGACGTAACTAGTCTAGAAGACTATTATCATGAAAATGTTATCGGTTTAAATCGAGTAGGAGATAGAATTTAATGATAACAGTAGCTGTGATAGTTTATGATCAAAATAAGACAAATCCCCGTATTACAAATGGTTCGAAATTTTATTTCCATCTTTTGGAACTATTTTGTCATCATTTTTAAACCATGACTAACTTTAGTATTTGTTTTGTAGTAAGGGGGATAAAGTTTATGCAAAAAGCAGAAATACAATTAACTTTTTTTTGCATAACAATTATTATTAATCAAATTTAAATCCATTGCTACCAACCTAACGCCACAAACAAAACTCCCCATCTTTATAAAGATTTAGAAAAGCTTCCGCTTACCGAGACACGTTAAAAATATGTTTTTTTTTACAATTTTCCTCCACTTGAAAAAAGTTTAATGTACCTTATCTATTTTAATAACCACACGACGCCTAAACACCAAAGTCATGACAAAACCACTCCCATTTTACGTCAATTTTGACGATTTTCCGATATTGGAAAGATTTTCGGATAATTTACCAACGATGGTTTGAACAACAAGAATGGGGAACCTATGGGAAAAAGCCAAACAGGTCCTAAATCAAAACCATTTGAAGATTTGTATTTCAAATCATATTTCATCGTACTAAAATTTAAAAGCACAATGTAAGATAGTTTGAATAAAATCTTGTTGACATTCATTTGACCCCAGATTTTAGCGGTACTGTATAAGAAATCTTTGTACAAGCTACATGAGGTCACAGCCTAATTGTCACTGATCCATACTCAATAGGATGGCGGACAGGTTAGAAAATGTCATAAATATCTATACACAAAAGTGTTCAAACAATTATAATCACTTTATTAACTGAGCCCAGGGGACAATGCTGACACTTATCTTTTATTTTACTAAAATGTAATGATATTTAAAACCAGAATTACTTTTATAATTTGGCAAATTATCCGAAAACTTACTCCATTCGTGTCAACATCTCCCTATTGCTGTGTCCCGGGGCGTCGGGTATCTCGCGCTCTTTCAGTCTTGTTTCTTGTCCTGCTCACTCTTGGCCTCCTCCACTTCCATAGGGGAAGGGGGGCGATCGGAATCAGCTTCAGATCCTGGAATTAAATAATAATTAAAATAATACTTTTTTTTCGTCTTCGATTATAGAAACTCTAGATACATACAACGTTAACAAGTAAAAAGTGTCTCTTCCAAAAAAGGCTCCATTTGCAAAAGAGCAAAATTGAAAACCAATGGGGGCTATCGTGTGTGAAAAATCCGCTAGATGGCGTACTATAGAAATGAGGTTCATCTACACGGTGATTGGTTAGTTTATACAAGTACTTATACTAAAACATCTAAAACACAACTAAAAACTACAGATAATTATGAAATGCAAGAACTAAGAACTGTTTAGCTTGCCTTGTTTATCTTCTAATTCGAAACTAACCCCCTTCCTTTTGATCGACCCACCTGAAATTTAGCAATATTTTATCTGTGTCTATGGCAATCTAAGATGGCCGCCGCCAAATATGGCGGTTAATCAAAGATGGCCGCCAGCAAATATGGCGGTTATAAACCCTTCAAAATGAGTGTTAAAAATAAAGTCAAGTTCGTTATAAAAATGTTTGGAGCATTTATTAATGAATCAGACAGTCAACATTTTCATAAATATCTATTAGTTAGAGTTATTATTAAATCATCACGCTCTTATTATTACTAAAACGGGCAAGGGGCAAATTATATGGGCAACAAATACGTTACAATTTAACGGTTTGGTTTTTTTAATATATCATCCTGTATGTTGTTAGAGGCACTTAATGTTCTTTTCCGTTTTCTCCCTACTTACTTATAGCACAGAATACTTAATAGTACATGTACAGAAAGCCCACTCCTAAAAACCGTTTATGGAAATAAAGACTCAGGCTACCATAACATAACGTTGAAATTCCGACCGCCCAGCGTTCAATGCCTACCATTATTCATACCTAGAAGTGCGTTCTCTTTCTATCGCAAGCAACTGTCGCGCATGCGTCGCCGCTCGCTCGTGATTTTCTACTAATTTGCCCCTCCGGAGGGGACGCCGCATGTACTTGCAAGTTCGATACCTACACGCGGAGTGGGACAGGCCTGCTTATAGTATGTATTCTGTGTCTTACTACTGTTGTATTGTATCTCTTTTTGTTTGGTCAATAAATGTTTTACTTACTTACTTACTTGTAATGTAATGTAATGTAAAGTGGACTCCTGTTTCCGCACTTAGACTCTTATTTGGTCCAGTGTGCGTGTAGTGTCCTGGCTATTCTAGCCAGCCTAACTCCGCCCAGAAGCGCAGAAGCTTCCTGGGATCCTCACAGGCTTCGCGGAGTGACCTCGCAGATCCGAGGATTTCATTTCGTTGTCTTGTCACTGCATCGCATTCCAGGACTACGTGCGCGACTGATTCTTCGGTGTTAAAACACCCCCTACTACATAGAAGGCTGTCGGTCGCGCCTAAAGTGAATAGGTGTTTGTTTAAGGGACAGTGGCCCGTAATTGTCCCTATCATTATTCTGAGATTGTTTCTGCTGAGTTTGAGAAGGCGTTTTGTAAGTCGTTTGTTTATTGCAGGTAATGCTATTTTAGATTGTCTGCAGTTATCTGTTACTTACTTAGTTGTTGCCCAACTCATTGAAGCGGAGCGGAGTGGAGTGAAATCCACCAATAGCAAAATATTGATTTACAAGTGGCCCGCCCTCACTTCGCTTCGGGAACGTAATTCAGAAATTAACTAATAGATGGTGCTGTGCAATTACATCGCGCAAGCGTTTCGTGTTTTCGGTTTACATATAAGCCTTGTCGTTGTCTATAGAAGTTATCTCTTTATAAATAGTATAGATTATGCGTATAGTTGCAATAAAGAGTATCTATCTATAGTTAAAAGATCATTACCGCCAATGTTTGAAATGTCATTTTTCTTTTCATCATCGCTCTCGCTCGCCGAGCTAGCTATGGAAGACTCGTCGCCGCTACCTGTGGAACATGCGTATTTACAGACCAATGTCACACAAGGGTATCCATGCATGGAATAGGGTATTTGACAAAAAAAAATTATGTGTTTAATCAAAAGACCTCTCAATTTAAGAAACATTATTGAAAGACTTGCTCGATTCTGATTTGAATCACCTGAGATATCACAACTTTAAGAGCACATATTTTGGGCAAGCCCAAAAACGCTCTATACAAATGGCTACAGGCAAGTGACGTCACACGCCCGTATCTTGTATGCGCGTCTAGTAAATTTTGTTTGGTAGCTATATCAAATGTTTCGTTTATGTAAATGGTTTCATAATAAAAGTTGTTGAAAAATGTACGGGTAGTTCGATGATATATATATATATTTTTTTAATTTTATACTTTAAAAATAGACTTGCCCATGAAACTTTGAATGCTCATAAAACCAGCTAGACGTTATATTTTTAACTGAAAATGTTGGCCATTGGTTCTCATTTACCAGTATTTTGGAAAAGTATAAATATTTTTTACTATATCGAGATTAGTCAAATACCCTATTATGAAGTTTTCACCAATAAAGTTCTTAGGGCATACAGGGTGTATCTGTGAACATTTACATCCTTTTAACCACGTTTTCTACTAACCATTCTGAACAACATTTGTTCAATGATTTTTCGAAATTCATAAATTTTTTTTTCAACTTTCCATACAAAATGACTTGATGAACTTTGTATGAAATGTAGTTTTTTTTTTTTCAAATTTCCATAAGTCATAGAACAAAATTTGTGAGAATCGTTGGTTTATACCAACGATTCTCACAACTTTTGTTCTATTCTTTGTGTAAATTGGTCACTAAGCGGTCGTTAGACGGATAGCACTCCATGCTATCCTTGTGGCATGCGTGTGGTGGCACGACCAATGTAAACAGGCAACAAGCGTTTCGTATATAATATCTTTAAATTACTAAAATAATCTATTGTATAATGGTTTTGTTGCCAGTTATTTTTTCTGGTTTAAAATCGTATGCGTTACACGGAACAAACAGAACTGTCAGGCAAGCATGACAAATAATTTTTAATTTGTTATGCCATCGTAAGGATGCATCAATCACAAAAACATTGGTAAAATAGTTACTTTGATATCTTAAAAACTTTTCAAGATATCACGATTTTAAAATCACAGTTTTGAACTTGATCAAAAACGCTCCATATAAAATCGCTACATAATACGTGACGTCACAAATATGTATTTTCTACGCGTGGCGTATGCATTTTGTATGATAGCTATGTGAAATGTAGCGTTTAGTCAACTACTTTCTTAATAAATGTTACTTTAAATTTGATGGGCTATCGAATGATAGTCGATTTTTTGGATAATTTAAAACTTTAAAATCGACTTTCAACGTCCATATTTCGACGATCATACGGAGAGATACACGAAATCATTTTAACTAGCACAGAGTTATTCTCGACGACCCGTTTGGTTCAGTGGTAGTGAATGCTGCGTCTGGGCCAAGGGTTGCGGGTTCGATCCCCGCACAGTACAAACATTTGTGTGCATGAACATGTCTGTTTGTATGGGTCTGGGTGTTTTCTATGTATTATAAGTATGTATTTACAAAAGAAAAGTATTATACGTATGTATTTGTAATTCCACTGTTGGTTCTGATATCTGTAACACAGGTGCTTGAGCTACCTATCTCAGAGTCAGGCCAATGTATGTGATGTAGTGAAATATTATTATATTATTTATTATTCTCGATTTCAAATCTATCATAACATCAAACAATTTCAAAAGTTTTAGGACCAGTCGTCACGCCTGTAGTATAAGTGACTTACCGCCTAAGGACCGCCTCGGGGCCGCGGGCAGAGCCCTAACAGGGGTCAGCAGCGGCGCGTAGGGCTTCTGCTTCCGCGCCGGGTTGAACTTGCCGCAGTACGCGCATGCGTACGACACGTATTCGAACTCTTCTACCATCGCCATTCCTGGATACAGATAGTAAGTAAGTAAGTAAGTATCAGCCTATATACTGTCCCACTGCAGGGCAAAGGCCTCCATCATAGAAATCAAGTTATCGCTACTATGATGGGATTAGGCTTAATCACCACGCTTGCCTAATGCGGATTGGTGATCACAAACACAAGCCATGTTCGAAAAAATTCGAAACTTATTTTTGCTCGACCCGGGAATCGAAACCCTGAGATCACGGCCCGGTACTTAAACCACTAGACCAACGGGGCGTTTTTTAGCAATAATTAACATTAATGTTACTTGTCGCGTATTTTATATTGTATTGCATCTTGAAAAATCCAATTTACTTTTATCTAAGTCTGTAATGTTTTACTTTCATAAAAAATATCATACTGTCGCCACAATCAGTGTAAATAGGTTGGCGGCGCTCGCTAGTATTGTTGATATAACCCCTATACTCTGATTCATAATCATCCATACCAATATTATAAATGCGAAAGTAACTCTGTCTGTCTGTCTGTTACTCTTTCACGCCAAAACTACTCAACGGATTTAAATGAAATTTGGTATACAGATAATCTAGACCCTGAGAAAGAACATAGGCTACTTTTTATTGCGAAAAGGGGGTTGTAAGGGGGGTAAAAAGTTACTTTTCCACGCGGACGAAGTCGCGGGCGGCCGCTAGTGTAAAATAAACTGACAGATGAAAATGACAAGCTTCTATGCATTTTGACATTTCGCATGTGTCAAATTGAGTGATAATGTATGGGGATGACACATTGACATCTGTCAGTTTACTTTACATGATTATGAATCTGAGTATAAATGCTGATACTTTACTTACCATTATGCGAGGAGCACTCGGAACAGATGAGGGCCATGCGGTTGCTCGGCCCGTCCTTGAGCAAGTAATCGACCACTTTGTCCAGCGCCGATCGGTTCCTGTCCAGAAGCGGCCGCGCTAGCTGGTCTGACTGTAAACGAAATATAAGTACCTATCAGCCTATATGCTAACCTACTGCAAGGCAAAGGCCTCCATCATAGAAACCAAGTCATCGCTACTATGATGGGATTAGGCTTAATCACCACGCTTGCCTAAGGATCTATTCAAGTATTACGTAAGCAGATATTTTGGGAAATTTTAACCGATAGATGGCGTTACGTTGGTTTTTTTGACGTATCTTGTCATAATTGCGAAGTTACGTACAAAACGACCTATGTCGTCAAAGTTGGACCTGCCGTCAACGTTACGCCATCTATCGGATTTTGCCCTCAGTCAATGACAAATGTCATGTCATTTCAAAGAAATTAGGTTTTTTTATTGCTGCTTCTGTGTTGTATCCTCTTTGTGTGTTTTTTTATATTTACTTTAAAAAGGTTATATGTAACTTGATATGGCATTTTTGACTTTAGTGCAAAAAGTGTGATATAGAATCAAATTTCAAAACTGGTAAACACTTTTTGACCTCGACCGTACTTTAAAAATGTCAAATTTTGACATTTGACAAATTTTCTAGTGTTCTAAGTCTCTACTTACCCTAAGTCTAGGTCCATTGAACGTAGTATTGTTCTTAACAGCCACTACACTTAAGTTGTTGCTGATCGGCGTCGAGCTCTGCAGGGCCAGTTGTCTCTGTCTCAACTGGCCTGGAGTCGCTAGAAAGAGACAGGGTCACTTTCAACTTTTAAGGGGAAGTTAGGTTAGGTTAGGATTCATTTTAAAAAGGAAAAATATATTTTTTAAAATAACATGATTACTTTATAGGGGGGGAGGGGCGGTTCCTTTAAGGGACTATATCGACGAAACTAGCGCCGGCAGCCTATTTAGGTACTGTATTGCATCTCGAAAAATTTTAGGTGTCAGGGCATATCTATGATTTAAATCTTTGGTGGCGAAAATATGATATTTTCAAAAAAAGTAAGACATTACAGACTTAGATGCAAGTAAATTGAATTTTTCGAGATGCAAAACAATATTTTTTATACGTGACAAGGAACAATAAAGTTCATTATTGCTAAAAACGGCCACTTTTAGCAATAATTAACATTAATGTTACTTGTCGCGTGTTTTATATTGTATTGCATCTTGAAAAATCTAATTTACTTTTATCTAAGTCTGTAATGTTTTACTTTCTTCAAAAATATCATATTGTCGCCACAATCAGTGTAAATAGGTTGGCGGCGCTAGTTTCGTCATTGTAGCCTTTTAAGAAGGCTAAAATTCAGGTATCTCACGGTACGTCATTACTTGTTGATCTTACATCAAAAATAACCAATCACCGTATAGATGGAACTCCGTTTTTAAGTACGCCATCTGGCGGATTTTCCACACGCGATAGCCCCCATTGAATTGAATTGTGTATGTATACTTATGGTTGTGCAGTTAGATATCTTAATAAAATAAATAAATAAATAAACACAGTCTGTTCTACCTAGGGTAGCGTTTCCCAAAAGCCGGGTCGCGACCCGGTGCCGGGTCACCAAAATGAAATAACCGGGTCGCGACACTTTCGCCTTATTTTAAAAACATGGGTAATACCAAACTTGGATTCCTTAGTAAAAAATAAGAAACAGCTGTATACTTCCCACTAACAAAATATTAGTACCTAGTACTATTAAACGTTTCTACTTTTAATAAATGTGTATTATTGAACCTTAATGGAACCAGCTTGAGTTTGAAAGTAGGTACTTAGTGGGTCACGAAGGGTCAGTGTGCAAATTTACCGGGCCATGGCATAACAAAGTTTGGGAAACACTGACCTAGGGAAATGAAGTCTGGTATTAGTTGGTCTAACGAGGGTCGCTACCTGGGATCGGTGAGGGCGTGCTAGGGGCATTACCGGGGACGTTCTGCGAGGGCACGAACGGCTTCAGCGCCTTCGACTGATCCTCCGGGCTGCCGTACTTGTCTAGTTTATTCTATTCTATACTATTTGTTAAGAGGGTAATCTCGTATACCCAAAACTGGAATTCAAGACCAAAAAAACTACTACTATGTTGCCACTGCAATAAAATAATCGTACCATAGTATACCTCTTTTTTTCTAAAAACACTCGCTGATGTAATTTATTTATTGGTAATTTTGATTGTATAATTAAAAAAAATATATTTTATTTACTTTTTTTCACGTAAATACAAGACCCTATAATATAAACTTAACCATCCGTAATTTTAGTTTTCAAAGATGGTATTGAGCTTGTAACACTTCAGGTGTTAATAACATTTGGTATCTAGTACCTACATTTTAACAATGTATGAAAACTTGACAGTTTAGTCTGCATAATAAGAAAAAGAATGCCAAAAATGTTGGCGAAACCTGAAAACGTTACTTGAAAATGACATAAGTGACTTTAACAGATTTGGCAGTGACGTATCTATCATAGATTCTTTGGTCTTGAATTCAGTTTTGAGTATCTATACTATTATAAAGAGATTAATCTCATAATCCACGTCAGAGCTTATAGGTAAACCGAAAACACGAAACACTTGCGCGATGTAATTGACTCTAGCGCCATCTATTGGTAGACAGTGGAACTACTTTCCCGAAACGAAGTGAGGGCGGGCCACTAGTAATATAAGTAGTATTAGTTGGTCTAACAAGGGTTGCTACCTGGGATCGGTGAGGGCGTGCTAGGGGCATTACCGGGGATGTTCTGCGAGGGCACGAACGGCTTCAGCGCTTTCGACTGATCCTCCGGGCTGCCGTACTTGTCTAGTATCTCTTTGGCGACCTGCAATGGATAGGTAGATACGACGGTTAAAAGGAAATAGGCTATCAAATTAAATTTTTTGGCCTTTATGCTTTTTTTTTTATATGGCCTGTATTGTGTTCATGACACATTTAATTTTGCCAATGTCAAGTGTAGTTTGATAAAGTGTAGTCAATAGTCGAAGTCAGTCGAAGTCACAGTCACTCAATAAAACGCCGGTGTTTAGCGTTTTAATGTCCTTAGGATTCTGTGGAGACTATTTTTAACAAAGCCGTAGGTTTTAAGACTCTATTAGGTCAAATCAAATTGTTCACGTGACAACTCACTCGACACACAATAGCAGTGTTAAAAACGACACAATTCAATGATTCTTATATTAATATCACCCTGCGGCACTTCACTGCACAAAGTAACACCAAATTTGTACACTAAAAACCACTAGATACTAATTAAAATCCTTGGATTGCATCAGCCGATGCGGCTTGTTTCACAGTTACCCACAGAAGCGTTTATGCTTGTTTTGGCGTGATGAACATTTCATCTTTTGTCGCTTATCCCAAACATTTAAACCAGGGCTGGAATACCTGGTTAAAATTCGCAACCAGGTTTCGCGCAGCTTCATACATTTTGAAAAGAGCGTTTTGATTTCGATTCCACTCGTTGAAACCGGTATTATCTCTGGTTAAGCTCGTAGACCGTTTAGGTTTTGATTAAAACCAAAATGATTTAGCTCGCTCCGCCCATATAACGGAAAGCAACGATTGAAAGGGAAAGAGAAGACGATATTTATGCTTGTGGCTGCAAGCATCGCGTCCTGCCCGCAGATAAAAAGAGATAAAATAAATCGCTGCACTATTCACGCGCATCGTGGAATTAACCAGGATTATCCCAGAAGCAATATCGCTCGCGAATCGGTTCCACTCCGAACGATCACTTACGAAAAAACCTGTTTGAGATCGATATTAGCCTGGTTATTTAAATTTAAATTATTTATTAAAATTGGCTTATCCCCTATTTATGGTACCAGCCTAAGGCTGCCTGTCCATTTAAGCGGAGCGATGCGGCGGAGCGGAGAAACGGACAAATATTAGCCAATAGTATTACACAAAAATTCTACTGGCTAAAATAAATAAATACTATTGGCTAATATTTGTCCGTTTCTCCGCTCCGCCGCATCGCTCCGCTTAAATGGACAGGCAGCCTAACAATGCCTAGCAGTGCCTAGGCCATGCTACGCACGTGGTAGGTCTACTGTTCCGTATACTTCGTACTACTATTACCGGGAGGTCGCCGGCAAGACACCATCGCTCAAAAGACTATACTCTGTTTTTTTTTGTTTATTGACCTGTATTGTGTTCAGGACACAGTTAATTTTTCCAATGTCAAGTGATTAAAGAGACACGTTCCTTTGGAAAATGGTCGGTGACTGAGCTTGTTCTCTTTAATTAATATACTCTGATTCATAATCATGTAAAGTATACTGACAGATGTCAATGTGTCATCCCCATACATTATCACTCAATTTGACACATGCAAAATGTCAAAATCCATAGAAACTTGTCATTTTCATCTGTCAGTTTACTTTACATGATTATGAATCAGAGTATAGTTTGGGGTCACTCTTATAATAATATGGTCTTTTAGAAAGTAGTTATGTTATTTCCTGAAATTCGTATCTAAGTTATAAAAAATCTTAATATTTAAATACCTTGTAAGTCTCTGTGTTCATAACTTCTTCGAGTAGCTTTTTCTTCTCTTCTCTCATTTTGTTCAGTTTCACTCTGTTTTTGTTCAACGTCCAGTTGTAGTACCAGGATATGCCGGCTCGAATTAATACCACCCTTAAACAATTAGAAATAAGGTTCATAATGAATACTAAGCGCAGATACACTCATCGCATCGAGACATTCTTTGCGCTAAAACACACTCATAGCTCTAAACACACTCATTGCGGTAAAATACACTCACTGAGATTGGAAACTCCTTAATTACTGTTGTAATACACGATTATAACGCTACAACAATCTTTGAGATTAGAAGAAAATAACTGTCGCAAAAAATTCATTGCTTTAACACACACACACTTGTTCATTGCGCTTATACGCACTTACTGCGCCTACACACACGCATTACGCTAAGACACTTATTGCGCTAACAGCAATAATGATAATTACGCATATTATTATACTAATTGCGCTTACACGCCCTTACTGCATTTACACACACTCTTTGCGCTAGCACACACTCATTGCGCTCTCACACTCATTGCTCTAACACACACTTATTGCGCTTACACACACTCATTGCGCTTACACACACTCATTGCGCTAACCTACACTCATTGCGCTAAAATACACTCTGCGCTAACATACACTCATTACGCTTACACATACTGCTTGTGCATACACATACTCATTACGCTAACACTCGCTCATTACGCTTACACACACTGATTGCGCTTACACACACTCATTCGAGCTAACACATACTCATTGCACTTACAGACACACATTACGCGTACACACTGATTGTGCATACACACACTCATTACGCTTATACACACTGATTGTCCATACACATACTCATTATGCTTATACACAACTGATTGTGCATACACACACTCATTACGCTAACACTCACTCATTGCGCTAACACACACTTATTGCGCTAACATACACTCATTACGATAAGACACTCATTGCGCTAACATACACTCATTGCTCTTACACATACTCATTGCGCTAACATACACTCATTGCTCTTACACACACTCATTGCTCTTACACACACTCATTGCGCTAACATACACTCTGCGCTAACATACACTCACTGCGTTACATACACTCATTGCGCTAACATACACTCATTACGCTAAGACCCTTGCATATACTCATTGCGCATCAAAGTATACCCAATCTATACTCACAGTATAGGCAGCACCAGCAGAGGCGAGGCGTACAGTAGCGAATGCAACCAATGCTGGCTGCGCCCTACATACATAAAGTAGTACAGTATGGCGAACAGCACGTAAATGCCGACACTGTACGCCATGACGTAGCCGATGACGCGTTTGTGGGTCCGCTCCTTGTATTGGCCATCTTGTTCTATGCTTTTTATTTTCGTTTCTAGCGTTTCTAGAATGTCGATTGTCGTTTTCTTGCGCTGAAAAGAAAAATAAATAATGAGGAACTATGATTGATGTGAGCACCCAATATAAAAAATGCATAATTTGCCATTTGGTTACGGAGCCCTAAACACTAGACTAACAGGGAGTTAGAAATAGTATATCCCATCAAAAACAATACTTGTCAAAAAAAACAAGTCTCGCAACTACCGTAAAAAGTGGTGAGATCCATGTTTTGCCAAGTCGGTTATTCATTTATTGACTTGGCAATCACATGATAATATCTCACAAGTAATGCATTAAATTGATTCGGATGTGATTGCCAAGACAATAAATGAATAACCGACTTGGCAAAACATGGATCTCACTACTTTTTACGGTAGTTGCGAGACTTGGTTTTTTTGAAAAGTATTGTTTTTGATGGGATCTCATTCCTTTTTGTAGAAAATTCTTAAAATCTATTGAACTGCAAATATAACGTGGTAATCTTATATATCGGTATGATATTTATATTACAAAGTTATTTTGAAGTTCATATATATCTAGCAAACTGGATCTAAATTTAAAGATATTTTAGTTTTTCCTTGATTCATACACCAAACACTACTTATATTCCAAATTTGAAGGTTCTAGGTCTGCTAGAAGTGCCTTAGAATTTTGATGATCGGTGAGTCAGTCAGTGAGTTTTATCCACAACGAAGTTACAGGGGGTCGAAAATGGCCTGAATTGCTTCTAGAAGCAGCCCCTGTGCTGTGTTTCGCCGAGTGAGTGAGGGTACCGGAGGCCCACTCGGGGGGGAGAAAGGGATAAAAGGTTGGCAGCGCACTTGTAACTCCACTGGTGTTGCAAGTGTCCATGGGCGGCGGCAATTGCTTACCATCACGTGATCCGCCAGCTCGCCTGCTACCTATCACATAAAAAAAAAGAAAAGCATGGTACTACCGTGCCGCTTTTTTGTTCGACTTGGTGGGGGCACTGCCGTGTCCCCCAGATTACCAATAAAAGACTTTAAACTTGATGTGTTTTTAATTTTTGAAGCTATCTACTGTAATATCATTCCATCTGTCTGACTATACATCATCACAAATTGCCTTTCTTTCATTATGTAACGTCTCTTGTTACATAGCCGTTTTCACTATCAGAACATTCGCCCACTAAATTTACTAGACTTGCATAGTATGAACTAGTTCATTTATTCTGTTAGACGATATTTTGCCATGGGAGAGCCACGCTTCGGCATGAATGGGCCGGCTCGACCAGTGATACCACGGCCTCACGGTACCGGCGTGAAGTAGCGCCGGCGCTTTGTTTCGTTTAGTGACTGAAGGTGCCGGGGGTCCAATGGGGAAACAGGGGGTTAAATGTTGCCAACATTTGTGACTCTACCGGTATTGCAGGTGTCCATAGTCGGCGGCAATCGCTTACCATCAGGTGATCCGTCTGGGCCGAGTGGGCCTCCGGTACCCTCACTCACTCAGCGAAACGAACCACAGGGGCTGCTTCACGCCGGTTTTCTGTGGGGTAGTGGTATCACTCCGGTCGAGCCGGCCCATTCATGCCGAAGCGTGGCTCTCCCACAGTTACTAACGGACTTTTGTAGTCTGCGGCACAAAACAATTACACACAGAAGTTAGACTTTGACCTAATTTTGAATTTAGAAGAGTTCGTTGACATATGCTAGGGTTGTTGCCCGGCATGAGTACATAAGCGCGCGGCCTCTACCATAGACCTCGACAGTTCGACAATCTTATGTCATAAGTTAGGATTAATGTGGTCGAAAAGGCGTTTTTGCCCGCTAGTGGGCATGCGTGAGTACATGACATATTTTTAGCTCTTAGTGGGCAGTCAGCCTTCTGTGTCAATATGTATTTTGTGTCTGCGGGGAGTCTTAGAGAGAGAGAACTGAATCCCTTCACTCAAGCGAGTGAAAGGTTTAGCACAACCCTAAATTAACCATTTGAAAGTTAAATCTAACTATCTAGGCCGTAACGGGTACACCATTGCCATTCCGAAATGTTGACCTTAACAGCTAAGTGTTAAAGTCGCAAGTTGCATGTGCAGTCGTGTTGAAAACTGTTCTTGTATTGGGACGAAAGCTCTTTGTAAAATGTTTCTGTCTGGTGCCTTTCTCTTGAGTATCGTTAAGTCATAGAAAGGAAACGTTTGTATTGAAATTACAGTGACGTCAAAAAGACTGAAGAGTAAATAAATAAAATGAATGAACACAGCATCTCATAACGTGAATTGTGGGAGAGCCATGCTTCGGCATGAATGGGCCGGCGCGACCGGAGTGATACCACTGCCTCATAGAAAACCGGCGAGAAGCAGCCCCTGTGCTGTGTTACGCCGAGTGAGTGAGGGTACCGGAGGCCCATCGGGGGGGGGGGAAGGGGATAAAAGGTTGGCAGCGCACTTGTGACTCCACTGGTGTTGCAGGTGTCCATGGGCGGCGGCAATTGCTTGCCATCAGGTGCTCCGCCTGCTCGTCTGTTCATACCAACTATTGACAGCGCTGTTGGGATAAATTTTTCAAACGCTAGTGATCATTATGAAAGACGATATGATCGATCCATATTGGGTAGCATAATATATACATATATACATTGGGTAGCAAGGACAAAGACATGTCAACGGCCTAAGATACATTGATACACGCATTTCACAATACCCGATACTGCCGGCGCAATGTCAACCTACACAATACCTACGCATTGTTTGTTGTTGTTTAATGTTCATTAGAAACAATAAATAAATCCATACTAATATTATAATGGGAAAGTGTGTCTGTCTGTATCTTTGTCTTTCTTTCACGGCAAAACGGAGCGACGAATTGACGTGATTTAAGTGGAGATAGATAGATAGATAGAAACCCCCATTTTAGGTAAGTGGGGGCGCGAGTGAAGCCACAATAATCCTAACTAATATTATAAATGCGAAAGTAACTCTGTCTGTCTGTCTGTCTGTTACTCTTTCACGCCAAAACTACTGAACGGATTTAAATGAAATTTGGTATGTACAGATGATCTAGACCCTGAGAAAGAACATAGACTACTTTTTATTGCGAAAAGGGGGTTGAAAGGGGGGTAAAAAGTTACTTTTCCACGCGGACGAAGTCGCGGGCGGCCGCTAGTAACAAATAAATGCGCCAGACAATCACACCAATCAACCTGGTGTCAAACTAGGCCTACCCCTGTACTATGAGTACCAGATGACGATAATTAACTGGGGGCGTCAACCCAGAACACCCAGGAAACCTTAGAAATTGTAATTTCCTAAATTGACTTGATCGGGAATCGAGCCCGGGACCTTTTGCGCTTCGGGCGAACACCTTAGCCACTGCGCCATCGAGGTCGTCAAAGTCCCTACTAATAATACAATGTCATACTGGCCGGTTGGCGCAATGGTAGTGACCCTGCCTCATACGCCATAGGTCGTGGGTTCGATCCCCACCCTGGACAAACATTCGTGTGATGAACACTTGTGTTTGTTCAGTGTCTGGGTGTTATATATGTATTTAAGTAATATATTTGTGATCCTCTGTTGTCTTATATCTGTAATACAAGTGCATAAGCTACTTAGCACGGAGTCAGGTCAATGTATGAGATGTTGTGTGAATTATTTATTAATATACTACGTTGTCTATGTGTTTGTGATTTAGAAAAGTGCTTATTCCTTTTAGAGCCAGCAACGCATTTGTGATGCCTCATGTGTTGCATGGATCCATGGGCGGCGGTGATCACTTAGGTACCATCAGGTGAACCGTCTGCTCGTAATGAAAAAGGGAACTAAAGTGCATTACTTACTTAACTACCTGGGTAACCAAACCAAATGGGTAAGGCCTATTCATTAAAGATCACAAACGTACAATAGCTCATACATCTCACGAACGAGTTTCTAAAGCGTATAGCGTAGCTTACAGTAAGCAATATTGATCCAAGTGTTTTAGACTATTGATTTGTATCATTGTTCTAAATCCTTTTATACTAATTCTACACACATAATGATTTCTAGAAGTTTCTGAATTAACAATTGATTTGGTAGATAAATAGTCGAAATTATAATTGTGAGGAGAAAGACTGCCAGATACGATTACTTAAGTAAGAGCCATGACAACTCTGTCAGAAGTGTAACAATTATGAACAATGGAGTATTTTGTTACTATTTTACTCTACTATGTGAAATGATATTCATTTGTATGTTGTTGTGTATAGGTGGCAGACAAGCAGATGGTTCACGTGATGGCCACCGCCTTAAGACAGCCGCAACACCAGCGGAGTCACAAGTGCGCTGCCTACGTTTTCAAATAAGAATAATTTTAACACACCTTTTAAACAAAAGAACAACTATCAAAATGAAAAATATCAATTTTCCATTTAGTTATAGGGGAGTTCAAACACACACAATGCAATCTCTCATTATTTTAGAGCAATGTAACCGCTTCCTACGAAGAACAAAGCCCAATCTCCTAATATTATAAATATTGCAAATTGGACTTTATCTTTTGAAGCAGAAAGTCCGATCTCCTATATTAAACATTTGCAAATCAGACTTTATTCTTCTACTGAGAAAGGGTCTCACTAGGCCCATAGGAGATAGTCTTCAATGGAATTACTCAGGACGAAAGAAACATAGATCATACTCGAACTTTTTTTGGATCTAGTGTCAGGGATTAAAAACAAATCTTTTTTCGTCTATTTAAAGTACACACAGTGAAATCGCACCCTTATTCAAACAAAGAAATAACTCAAAATTTCACATTTGTGGGAAAACGCAATTGAAGTTTGGCACCTCCGCTTAGTGTACTTCAAAATTAAATTAAAAATAAACTAATAACAATAGCCTTGTTTTAAAAATAGCTATGAATAGTTTAAAACATATAGAAATTAATTTGTATGGAGATCATAGTTATTTATAAAAGGAAGGTATTTATTTATATTGTTGAAAAAAAAGTTCGTACTTATTTCACTTTTTGATAAAAATATTAATTTAATTCCTTCAAAATGGTGCGATGCAAGTCAGAATGTTGCTGTTTTTTATTGTTATAATTTAAAAGGTTTTATCTTTTTTACTTTTATTCCAGTATTAGATAAAATTAAGTGTAACACAAAGACTTAAATTTATGTAAAGAGGTGCATTTCCCCCCCAATTGGGCCTCCGGTTCCCTCACTTACTCGACGAAACACAGCGCAGGCGCTGCTTCATGCCGGTATTCTGTGAGACCGTGGTATCACTCCGGTCGAGTCGGCCCATTCATGCCGAATACGTTCTGCGCTGCGCAATTTTGCGCGTTTTTTGTTATGTCGACGACGCACTGGTGACAGTCAGAGTTTTTGAACTTCGGGGTGCTTGCTACAGTACTGGCCACTGCTGCAAGGCACGGATCCAGACCTCAAAAATGGTTGTGGGCATCTAGGGATTATCTGACTTGGGACATAGTGGAAGGGGGGATTCGAGCGGCTCGTTCCCCCTAGCTACGCCCGTTATTGTGGGCATCTAAGGATTTTCCGACTTGGGGTATCGTCGAAGGGGGGTCCTAGCGGCTCGTCCCCCCTAGCTACGCCCATAGTTGTAGGTGCAACCTCCCCCGCCAATTCCCCTCTCCCTCTCTTAGAATCTGCTGATCCTAAGTCGATAGAAGAAAGCGCAAAGTCTCAAGTAAATTTAAAGCTGTGGGCATGCCCACGGTGCCCACAATGGTGGATCCTCTTGACTGCTGTGGCAGAGGTTGTGTCAAGGGGTACAGGTGGCACTTCACAAGTACGAGGCAATCTGATTTCACGGTCCTCGGAAAAATACACCTCCTGGTCCCACCCACCACAATGGACTTCCATCCCAGTTGGAGCTACCCTTAAGTACTTGATACTCGTGGTTCACAGCAGATAGGAGTTAACCGGGCACCGGCAACGGCTGGTCCCGAGATTAGTTGGCGCTGCGGGGGCTCTTAGTCCGCTGCTGCCCAACCTAAGAGGAGGCGATGAAAGCTGTCGCCGTTTATACATGGGTAGTAAGATCGATTGCCCTATACGGGGCACCGATCTGGTCGGGATCATGAACCGTCATAAGGCTTGTTTCAAGTACAGAGGGTCATGGACGTTCGGATAATTGTGGGATACCGCGCCATAGTAGGTTCTCTTAAGGGATCTAGACGCAGAAGTCCAGGATTATGTTTACTGGCAAGGTGCTCAAGTCCGCAGTAAATGTTGCCGGGTGTTTGTGGTTCCTTCGTTGTTTCTGGTTTCCATAGTACAAGGGAAAACCTTAGTTTGGGACCAGGACAATGTAGGTGTTGATGATGATGATGTTGTTTCAATTTATTTATTTTATTTATTTTTATTTATTCTCCGCTGGACGCAGTAGTGCGGTAGTAAAGAGCTGCTCAGGACACGGCACTAAGTGAATGGCGGCGGCGCCTAAACTAGTTCGACACCGTAGGTTCTGAATCACGACGTCAGATTCTGGAGCCGGTCCGGCCCATCTTAGACAGATGGTTTCAAAGAAAGTGTGGTGGGTCGATGAGCTATCGGTTGACACAGATCCTCTCAAGACATGGCTGAGTTGGAAGGTATCTATGCATCGTTGCTGGTGCAGATGTGTAGGACTGTGCGGAAGATACTGCACAGCACATAATGGCGGAATGCCTGCGTGGGATGAATCATGGACAACATTACGCCGCAGCCCTTGGAGATCGGGACCTCTTATTGCCGCCCGTCCTAGAGAAGATGGTCAGTAATGGAGTTCGGTTTCATTTCATTTAATAAAATATGCCACCAGTTTGCACTACGTATAGGTTAAGTTTATATTCGAAACAGTTAAATATTTAAATTATTCGATTGATTGATGTACTGTGTTTCGTTCACAGTTCGGTTCGGGTCCTGCATAAAAGTAAACCTACTAATTTAACCTTTATAGTCCAAGTAGGTAGTTATTCAATCCAAGGTGCTGGCCTCCGTCAATCAATGGACCGTGGCCAAAAAAAGAAGAGGGCGAGCCCTACTGCTTACGAGAGTGCGATTACGAGATGCGCAAGGAGGCGCATAAAGATCTTGTCCGGAGATGGTCCACTAGCCTCGGCATGGCCGAGTTAGGTCGGTGGACAACGGACGCGCTAGCACCGTTTCTAGCCTAGTGGATAGAGAGGTCCCACGGATTCCTTTCGTTTCGTATGGTGCAGATTATTACAGGTCATGGTTGCTTCGGCAAGTTCGTGCACCGTATCGAGCGAAACGAGACCGAGCACACTCTGGCCGTGTGCAACTCCTGGGAACAACAGCGCCAGGAGTTGGGAGTGACCTTTCGCTCCCAGCCATAGTCAAGCGATGGTCGTCAGCGACCAAGCCTTTGCGGTCTTTGCCCCTTTCTGCGAGGACGTAATTTATTAATAACTAGTGGCCGCCCGCAACTTCGTTTGCGTGAACTTTATGACTCTTGACTTAAAGATGATTATTTAAATAGAATTTAACAAAAATATTACTTATATTATATGTATAGATTATAAATGTTCGTTTGTAGGTTAATAGATTTTTATTCCATTAGGGGATGTAAGTATTCTATTAAAGTTTGAATCTTATATTTTATCCATCAATTCTGTCAAAGAATGTGTATGCAAAAGTTGGAGTAAATTGGGCCAAGGAATCACGTAGTCCCATGAACAAACTTTGAACCCCCTTTTCGCTCCATTAGGGGTTTAAGTTCGGAATATCCTTCCTTATCTCATCCAAATATGCTCATCACATTTGACAATTTTCCATTCCATTTCATTCCATATTTGATATAGTGTAGCTGGGCTCTTAGAGGTCCAAACCAGATGTTCCATGATCTTTGATTTTTTTTTCATGGCATCATAAACTGCTCATCAATCTGAACAACTTTTGTTAAGGTGCATTGACCTACCTCTTATAGTTTAGCTGGGCTGTTGTGGTTCTACATCAAGGAGCCTGGTCTTCAAAATGTAATATATCCTATAAGTTGCCCTGATATTACAGCTATACAATAAAAAAAAAATCATTCGAATTGGTTCAGTAGTTTCCGAGATTAGCGCGAACAAACAGACAAACAGACAAACAGATAAACAGACAAACAGACAAACAGACAAACAGACAAACAGACAGACAAAAATTTTAAAAATCATTGATTCATGTTCTGTTACTGTTTTTTAGTCGTCCTAAGTTATTTTGAGATAAATATCTTC
Source organism: Cnaphalocrocis medinalis (assembly GCA_014851415.1). Lineage (NCBI taxonomy): Eukaryota > Metazoa > Arthropoda > Insecta > Lepidoptera > Crambidae > Cnaphalocrocis > Cnaphalocrocis medinalis. The sequence goes on along the minus strand of CM026301.1, from coordinate 3,139,139 downwards.
AATGTACAGACACAGCTTTTTTACATTTTTATTATATGTATAGATAATACACAGACGTAATATCACAGAAAGAGGCCGTCGAGTGACAGCGGGAGGAGGATCCCTTTTCATGCGCTCGCAGAAGGGCAAGGAGAGGAAGAAGACGCCGACCAGACGCGCGTCTCCCTCCTCTCCGAGAAAGAGGCCAGTCAGTGCGCGGTGCGGGGGTACGGCCACTGGCATTGCACAGGCCTTCTTCTCAGCTCGGTAGGGATGGCTCGGCGCTCCTCGGCTGTCCCTATCTCCCCTCCCTAGCTTGACTAAGGGAGGGATTTTAGGGCTCGCGCTGTAAGTGGCCACCGCCTGGGAAGGAACGTTTCCTTCCCACTCTGGCGAAACAGGGAACGTGACATGTGTGAATTTACTTTAAAAGTGAATTAATTTAAAAAGTTAAAAAAGTAATATTTCTAAAATTATTAACACAGAGACTCAACTCCGAAAGCCACAACGATAATCGTGAATTAACAGTACAAAAGTGACATAAGTGTTAATAAAGTTCAGTATCTTATGAAACGTTTAAAATGAAACAGAATTATATCAAAAATAATACGTAGAAATTTCAATTTTTTTTTGTAATAAAGTGAACTAAGTCGAAATTATTGCACTATTAGATTACATAATTAGAGAACATAATTTTGACCTGGCAGTAAAAGACTGAAAGATTTCGTGTTATTTCACTTAAAAACGGAAGAGCATCGGTCCGATCTTGAACAAAGCTGGCGCATTACTGAATCTTACGTTTTACCGGAATCAACTTGTTCGCGCGTTTTACTAAAAGAGAGGCGGACCATGCGCTGTCTTGCTCAGTTGCTCGTATTTGATTGGCTGTTCGAGTGAAACGATAGTCCTTGTTAAGTTATTACAGTTTTTGATGAAGTCTCGGAAAATGCGAATTTTGAGTTATTTCTTTGTTTGATTAAAGGTGCGAAATAAGGGATAGGATAATGTACAATGGTGTTTGCATAACACATTTTTGTCATCAATTAAGTATGTGAACCCAAGTCATCGCACTTCTAGATCTAAAGGGAGTCAAGTCCAATATAGTATAGTTTTATCCAATATTTAATTAGTTAGGATCGCTAATTAATTTTAAATAAATATTGGTAACCTATCATAAGCCAACAAATAATAATTTGTCAAGTAAGAGAGAAACCTATAAGCATAATTAAATATGTATTGTTCATACAGTACAGAGTACAGTCCGATTCCCACATATCGGGTTCCCACCTGCCAAATCGCCTCATTTAATATATGAATTCATCCTAATGTGTTTGACAATAAGATGAGTGTTTATTGAAGAAATTTGACAGTTTCGTATAGTTCTATGTGTGCCTGTAGAATATATTTATCATTTACTAGTGGCCCGCCCTCACTTTGTTTCGGTACAGTAGTTCCACTGCCCACCAATAGATGGCACTGGGCGTTGATTGTATCGCGCAGGTGTTTCATGTTTTCGGTTTACCTATAAGCCCTCGTGTGGAATATGAGATTAACCTCTTTATAAATAGTATAGAAGATAACCATTTTGTAACTTGGAGCTACCTACTATAACCAGTAACAGAACAATAATCGAGGTTTTTTTAATTTTCTCTCTTGATGGATTTGTATGAAACTTTCATTCAAGTACAACTGTAGTCTGTAAAACATGTGGTATAATTATATTGAATTAACATTTTTAGAGGCAAACTGAAGTATAGAGATGCAGAAATTTTGTTAATTAGTCATTCTATACTATTTTTTGAGTTGAAACTTTTAGATCTAGGAGTGCGAAATAAACAGTTATTTTTGTCCTATATGTATATTTGGTTGCTGGACAGTAAAACTCACAAGCATAGGATCTGGAGACAACTTACCAACAGATGCTTAATTCGCTTAATTGCGACCTATGGTATAAAAATATAATAAGTATCATAAGCCTGTTATAGCGGGCATGAAAGAATAGCAATGACTGTTAGTTTGCGCACTTGAAAATAGAAGACTTTCTACTAAAATTGGTTTCTGACTCAAGGTCAACCCTATAATTTCATGCCGCAGACTATACAATGATAAGAAGAAGTACTAGCACTACCATCCTACTAAATGTGGATGAATAGGTAGAGATAAGTACTCTACTTTATGCTACTGTCAAATGTTTGCTTAAGAGCCCAGAATGGCAAGAATTCTGGTCTCTATAAGTACTAGTAGTACTAGTATCAGCCTATATACTGTCCCACTGCAGGGCAAAGGCCTCCATCATAGAAATCAAGTCATCGCTACTATGATGGGATTAGGCTTAATCACCACACTTGCCTAATGCGGTACGGTGATCACAAACTCTCTATAAAGTACTTAGTTAATCCAAGGTTCAATATCTATAGTTTTATTAGTTTTGCCTGTGTAGGATAAATACTCAGAGAGAACTTTAGCATTTAAGAAATGACATTTGTCTTGGTCTATGTAGGTAGTTCTAAACTTTCTTGAACAAATCCTAAATAAAATGCCGTAATGTAAATCAGAATCTTTAATCAGTGTTTTGACTACATTTCTTAGTAAGGCATTATTACTTTACAGCCAAGACCTTCCTCAACAATGACAAAAGTTATAAGTTTGTGACATCATCAGAACTAAAATAAAACACGAATAAATCGATCATAACTATAGCAATCTCTGATCCCAGACCACTGGCAGTTCACGGACGACCACTTGAGTTCCCGCCAATCGAATAACACTATGAAAATAGTCTTGGCTGTGTTACAAAAGATTTATTATCAAGAACGAAAATTTCAAACTTACCCGAAATCTGGATATGATCAGACCCATTTTCTCCGCTCGGCAACTAAAAAAACTAATCAGTATCACCCGTAGCACTTATTTAAGATTCGTTAATTCGATTTTATGAGCTAAAAATAAGTTTGGCATTCGGATAAAATTGATGACGAATTATAACCTACAAAATCCGGCAACGGAAATATATTTCACAGAATAAACTGTCTTCGATATTGTTTCAGAGATCACATCCTCTGCGTTTATTATTATTTTGAAATAATATCGCGTTTTCTATTATGAGAACGTCATCGAAACAAATAAGTCGCGTTATGGACAAAAAAACATTTTTCATTCCACAAACGAAACGAAACTTCAGAATGTTTAGAGATGGGACTAATCGTTTTATTGTATAACGAAAACGTTATAAATAAACGTTACTAGAAATGTTAATTATTAATATTGTATCATGAAATTAATGTACAGATTACCACAATCTGTCAAATTTTGTTAAATTATATTCAACCTAATGTCTTTGACAGTAAGATTAGAGTCGATTGAAGAAAGACAGTTTTGTATACTTTGATGTGTGGTTGTATGTACGTACATACGTTATTGCGTAAACGATTGAGTATTGAGTATTACGATCACAAAATGTTGGTGTAAGACACAGCACAACAGTTTTACATTTTAGTCTTTGAAACAAAACAAGCTTAACATTTTTAAAAAAGCGTATAGCGGCAAACAGTTACATTACATCATTTTAAAATAATAGAAAATTAATTAAATTGCTTTTTTCCTTATAAAAGGTCTGTATATTTTCACGAAGAGGACCAATAAATTATTATTTCTAGTTTTTTTCAAAGGAATTTTAAAGGAATTATTCTGCTGCAGCTGCATATTAAACCAAATTTAAAGCTTGTCGCTAGCTTTGTGATGATGACGTTCTCGCAGTAGTGTGAAAAGCTCTTTTTATTTATTTCATCTATCTAGAATTACAAAATTCGGCTGCACACTAATAACCCGGGCTCCGAAGCAAAGTATTAGGACGCTGCGATCAGAACTTGAATAACTTAATGTTATGTAATGTTTATTTATTTATTAGAAGTTGGTTTATCGATGTTTGCTTATGTATTACAAAATAACATTTACAAATATATATTATTATTCAACACGGTTAAAATAATAAAAAAAATATAACGATATTAGTTTTTCACAACACTATTTATAAAAGTGACACATGACATGACAGTTTGTTTTTTAATTACATAAATCGTAGCACTGGCTGTGTAAGAGATTAAAATGCGTCATTTTACAGTCACGGGAACGAATTTTTATGTTAATTTTCCATATTTAATGACCAATGGGGCTACCATACTCTATAAAACAAGCAGCAGTGGCGCTATAAATTAATTTCTCGACTTCATCTGTGCGTTAGTTTTTCTGAACGCAACAAAGAAACCTCATTTTGACAATCAGCTGTCAGCGTATTTGTTGTCAAATGTCAAAGGAATTATTTTCTTGACGAGTCAAAAGTTGTGATTTCTATAAATACGACAGCTTATCGGCGTTCATTAACACTGGACCGGCGGCGAGAATTCGATCTAATCGCCACACCTCTGTTATGATATCCGTTATCACACAAGCGCCGAGATAATACGTCATTTTGTTTTCGCTCGGTGGGACTGAGCAAGTTTCTACATTCAGTTTTATCGAGACACTCTAGCACAACAACCGGTATATCGTGTTTTCTAGAAAGAAAAAAGTCTTTAAAAAGTTACGCTGGGAACAGTTTTTAAAAAAGTTAACTATAACCTAACTTTTTTGAAGTGGACTTGGTACTTGTAAAAAAGTTTTGGAAAAATGTCTGTGTTGAATAATTTTACTGTGTCGGTGGCGAAGGGGCTTCGGCGTGAGTATTCAGTGTTATTTCTTATCTTTCTCCGTGTTTCTCTATTTACCTAATCACTATATTTCTTTAATTAAACTTGAAAGTACAATTTAAAAAAATCTTGTGAATATGATAAGGTGTTTACATCAGTATTAGCCCTGTTGAACTTGTGATTTGTTACTTACCTACAGTTAAAATTGTTGTTGACAAGAAAAGTCTGGTAAAAAGGCATTCAACTGAAAATATTTGCTATAAAATTAGCATAACACATCTTAATGTCCGTGTCAGACATTATTATTCCAATGTGTTATCATTCTCATCAGGTCTGACTTCTTTAGGAACAGGTAAGTATAGCATTATTTTGCTAGCACATAAGTAAATTATGACTAATTATATTTATTCTTTACTAGCGGCCGCCCGCGACTTCGTCCGTATGGAAAAGTAACTGTTTACCCCTTACAACCCCCTTTTCGCAATAAAAAGTACCCTATGTTCTTTCTCAGGGTCTAGATCATCTGTATACCAAATTTAATTTAAATCCGTTGAGTAGTTTTGGCGTGAAAGAGTAACAGACAGACAGACAGAGTTACTTTCGCATTTATAATATTAGTATAGATAGTAAATACAGTATAATTAGAGTGGACATAGTTAATAATAGTAGACGGCCTTGATGGTGCAGTGCCTAAGGTGTTCATTCGAAGCCTGAAAGGTCCTGGGTTCGATTCTAGGTCAAGTCAATTTAGGAAACTATACTTATTTTCTAAGTTTTCTTGGATCTGGGTTTTCTGGGTTGATGCCCCCAGTTAATTCATCAGGTACGCATATTACAAGGGCTGCCCTAGTTTGAAACCAGATTTATTGGTGTGATTGTCTAACTTATGTGTGGATATCAGATCAAACATTATTGAATTTTAATATTCATTGCATGAATTTGAGAAATTAGAGAAAAACAAATTATCAAATTTGCTGGTGGTCACCACCGATAAAAATTATATTACACTTATGTAGATAAGATCTAACATTTCTCTTTGATAGTGGCTTATCAATTGGGTATTTCGTTTAACAAAGTGAAAAATAATAGTGAATAGTGTGTATTTCGGTATTAATTTTTTTAATTTTTATATTGTCCCACAGCTGGGCAAAGGCCTCCCCCGAGTCCCTCCATTGATCCCTATCCACCGCAATCTGTAGCCAATCTATTGCAAATCTGTTAAGATCGTCACCCCATCGCTTTATATAGGTCTGCCCCATTGTTGCGTCCATAAGGTAACCATTCAAAAGTCAAAAGTCAAGTATTTTTACCACAATAACAACTGAAGATATGTTGTATGTTTCGAAAATGTTAACAGATTTTTTTTGTTGTTCAGAATTCAAAGTTTTTCTACTTTTCGGTTAAAGTTCAAAAGCCGCATAAATTATTATATTTCATAACCAACTTTTGTTTGAAGAAAATATTTGCAATTTAAATATCTTTTTCCGTATTTTTTAAGTGCACCATGGTTTAAAAATTTTGCGGGATAAAATGAACAATACTATATTTTCGTGGCTTTAAATAAACTATAAAGATAAGCAAATCACTTACTAATGATGTTTGTTTATTAAGATACTGAATAATATTGCCTGGGAAAGTTAAGTTGTGGTAAAAAAAGGCATAAGATGACCTCATATATTATGGTTATACACTCAAAGGCACATCTAATCGCCCATCGCGTATTTTTCATACAAACATGCTTACTTTACGTTTTTATAAAATAATAAGTAGAAAGTTTTATTGAAATACTTTTTTATTACCTTCATAATTATGGTCGTCTTTTTATCAAGTATTTTATTCAACCATGAGAACTTTCCCCAAAAATATAAAAAAGTAAATCCGTCTTTAAGCTCCATAGAAGGTTGTATGAATATAATACGCGATGGGCGGTTAGATGTGCCTCTAAGTGTACTTATGACGTCGTCTAACTTTTCCGTGCTAATATTATAGTCAACACATGCCACCTATATTTAACTTGATACTTAAACAGTGTCAAGCATGTAGGTCTGCATGGAGAAAGGTTATCTTAATTATACTCATTAAGCATCTAATTACTATATCTAAACAGGAAGATCTGTTGGCATTTCCCTTATATTGTTTACTCATTATTTTCTGACGTATATAAGTAAAATAATTTGGTAGGTATTAGAATAAGGAGCCAATAATTATAGTATATTCATATCTTATGGATTAAGGAAATTTTAAGGCTAGCATCTATATAAACAAAATATAATATCTATAATAACAAATCATGGGGGTTGACGCCCCCAGTTAAATCGTCATCTGGTACTCATAGTACAGGTTGCCCTAGTTTGAGACCAGGTTGATTGGTGTGATTGTCTGGCGCATTTAGTTATTTATACATTTATGCTGTTGGTGTGTGTTTTAGATGAGAACTAAGATTAGAACAGTGTCCGCATACTAAACCATATAAGGACCTTTTAACAACATAGGTGTTTGTATAGCCAGTACTATACTCAGTAGAGGTAGCAGCCAGGGCGGATACTTATCTTAAACACTTTCTCCGAATAGGATTCCTCTCGGCTTTTCGGGCCAGGAAGGTAAAGATATAGATGAGATGACGGTGTCATTGTTAGTTTTTTCTAGAATGGACTATGGTAAATGAAAATTCACTAGAATGAAATGGCACTAGGTCACGCGGAAGGTCACCCACACGATGGACTGACCAGATAAAAACCATTGTGGGTGACTCATTGAATGAATGCGCCAGGATGAAACGCATTCTGTCTGACTACGACCGCTCTGTCAAGAGTGCATCGATAACGAAGAAGAAATGAAATTTATAGTTTGTCACCTGAGTCACTAATTAGGACAGAATAATTTGGGACTGTCCTACTATTTCGGAACTGTTGGTTACCCTACCTCTCAGCCAATAAGCAAACAAATAAACATGAACACTCAAGAAATCCCATGTTTTTCTTGCAACAGTCTCTATTAATAGATTTTATCAATGAGAAAAATTCCATTAATAACTTGTCCAATATCTAATTAGGTTAACTACTTTATCAGTATTATGTTGACACTTTCTCTTGTATGTAGTGATTGATGATATCAAAATCTATCCATACTATTTATCTATCTATGCTATATATACTATTTAGATAGATAACCCGGTTTACCCGGTACCACAGAATACCAGCGCCATTAGCTTTCAAGCAATGGCATTAAGCTGAGTGGTAACCATTTTGGAAGCATTTAAATTAGATTTAAGTACCAACTACTAGTTTTAAGTCCTTTTGTGTAAGATTTTTTATTTGCTCCAAATAAATATTTTTCTATTTCTATTCTATTTCTATTTCTATAACTTCTATAGACAACGACAAGGCTTATAGGTAAACCGAAAACACGAAACGCTTGCGCGATGTAATTGGAGACAGCGCCATCTATTGGTTCATTTCTGAATTACGTTCCCGAAGCGAAGTGAGGGCGGGCCACTAGTAAAGAGATAAATCCTTCAACCGATATTCGGCTACGACGGCCAATCTTAAAGATCAGCCACGTACGCAGGATATATTAAAGTGCTCAAGTGTGTGTTCAAACACAGGTGCACTCTCTATTCCCTTACCCTCTTAATTCGATGGGACCCAGCACCAGTAGCGATGACTTGATTTCTAAGATGGAGGCCTTAGCCCTGCAGTGGGACAGTATATAGGCTGATACTTTACTTTACCTTCACCAGGTCTTCGCCAGAACAAGGACCTGCGTGAGCTGATCCCGTCAATGCGTCGCACGGAGTCCACCGCCCAGGAACCGAACCCACGGCTCAAGCTGGACAAGTGCCTCATCGTATCGAAGGTCACTAGATACGAGTATGAAAAGTAAGTAATACCACAGAATACTTAATAGTACAAGTACAGAATGCCCACTTCTAAAAACCGTTTATAGAAAAATAAAGGCTCAGGCTACCATAACATAAAGTTGAAATTCCGGCCGCCCAGCGTTCAACACCTACAATTATTCATACCTAGAAGTGCGTTCTCTTTCTATCGCACGCAACTGTCGCGCATGCGTCGCCGCTCGCTCGTGATTTTCTACTGACTGGCCCCTCCGGAGGGGACGCCGCATGTACTTGCAAGTTTGATACCTACACGCGGAGTGGGACAGGCCTGGTAATACACAACATCTCATACATTCACCTGACTCCGTACTAAGTAGCTTAAGCACTTGTGTTACAGATATCAGACAACAGAAGATCACAAATATAATACTTTTAACTTTAACTGTGGGAGAGCCACGCTTCGGCATGAATGGGCCGGCTTGACCGGAGTGATACCACTGCCTCACAGAAGACCGGCGTGAAGCAGCCCCTGTGCTGTGTTTCGCCGAGTGAGTGAGGGTACCGGAGGCCCACTCGGGGGGGAAGGGGATAAAAGGTTGGCAGCGTACTTGTAACTCCACTGGTGTTGCAAGTGTCCATCGGCGGCGGCAATTGCTTACCACCACCATCGCCTGCTACCTATCACATAAAAAAAAACTTAAATACATATATGAAACCCAGACACTGAACAAAAACAAGTGTTCATCACACGAACGTTTGTCCAGGGTGGGAATCCGCTTCTTCGTCTGCTCCTTATCACATAAAAAAGGCATTTTTAAATAGCGTCCCTTCATCGTAAATACTAATTCATCAGCCTACATACTATCCCACTGCAGGGCAAAGGCCTCCATCATAGAAATCAAGTCATCGCTACTATGATGGGATTAGGTTTAATCACCACGCTTGCCTAATGCGGTGCGGTGATTACAAACCCGAGCTATGTTCGAAAAATTCGAAACATACTTTTGCTCCACCTGGGAATCGAAACCCCAAGATTATGTCCCGGTACTTTAACTACGAATTAGCAAACTAAAGTGGCAGTGGGCAGGTCACATTAACGCAGAACTGACAACCGTTGGAGTCCGTAAAGTCCTTGAGTGGAGACCGCGACTCGGTAAGCGTAGTGTTGGACGCCCTGCTACAAGATGGGATGATGATATTCGAAGGCTGGCTGGTGTGGGCTGGATGAGAGTGGCCGAAAATCGGGAGCGGTGGCGTGTAGGTATTAGGGAGACCTATGTCCAGCAGTGGACGAGTTGTTTAACCACTAGACCAAAACGGGGCATTCCATCATAGTAGCGATGACTTAATTTCTATTTTTGGCTTTTGCTTTGCAATGGGACAGTATAAAGGATACTTAACTCGTATTTATCATTCCTTTTGTTTATCACAGTGCGTCGCATATTAACATTCGACCTATACCAATTAATGTAGGACAGAATCGGATATTCCTTATGTTTGTACCACTTTTATCCAGTGCGTGCTCTGACCTTCGAGATAAGGAGTGTATTTTGATACACAATCGAAATCAGCGGGCCTCCATGTGTGGATCATGAAGCATAATCAATTTTATTGTTTTCATGATTATGATTATACGCACTTGGTTCGTAGAATAACGCATTTAACTTGTAAGTGGTAACTATACATTACTTGGTCCGCGTGGAATAGTATCTTTGGGTAGCATTTTTAATTATTTGATAATTTTTAACCCCCCTTTTAACCCCTTACAACCCCCTTTTCGCAATAAAAAGTAATTCCACTGTTGGTTCTGATATCTGTAACACAAGTGCTTGAGCTACCTATCTCAGAATCAGACCAATGTATGTGATGTAGTGAAATATATTATACAAAGTTCACCGAAACATCCGATTATGTCACCCATCATCACTTGCGTGATGAATTAGAGAGATTATTTCATTTAATTGCTTTTATCGGGTATTCGATTTGCTATCGTACTTATTTCGGCATGGTTGTGCACGTGAAAACGTGATTCTTATTTAAATTAGAGCTTGTTGGATACCAAATTCACACTATATCTATACTATTTACTAATAAAGAGATAAATTATATAGACATCGACACACCTTATATAAAAACCGATTAGGCGAAACATTAGCGCGAAGCAATCAACGCCTGGCGACATCTATTGGTAGACAATGGAACTACTTTCACGAAATGAAGTGAGGGTCGAGGTCAAGGGAGAGTAGTGAAACGGATTTTTGAGGAACTAACTAGCTTTTGCCCACAGCTTCGTTCGCGTAAAGTAAGTAGCCTATGTCCCTTCAACTATCTCCACTTAAAAAATCACGTCAATTCGTCGCTCTGTTTTGCCGTGAAAGAAAAAACGTATTAACAGACAGACACACTTTCCCATTTATAATATTAGTTTGGATGGGGCTACCATACTCTATGACGTAAGCGGCAGTGGCGCCATCAATTAATTTTATGACTATTGACGCCTAATGTTATAAAAATGCGTTCAAAATTATGCACATTGTTAGCTTCTTTCTCCGTCTATTAATAAATTTACGCAGCCATGAATCAGCCAGATACTGTTTTATTGGCCTGAGGCCATCAATTGAAACACATGGCCACGTTATGCGTGCAATACACTGGGTAGCAAATAAACCGAGCCACTACCTAATTTTCATACAAACGTGCCTAGTTAGGAAGCTTACAAATATTAAAATGTGAATCGAAGTCTCAATTTTTTAAATTTTCCCATCGTCATCAGCAACCCACACTCGTCCACTGCTGGACATAGGTCTCCCCTAATGCGCGCCACCGCTCCCGATTTTCGGCCACTCATCCAGCCCACACCAGCCAGCCTTCGAATGTCATCATCCCATCTTGTCGCAGGGCGTCCAGCACTACGCTTACCGAGTCGCGGTCTCCTCTTAAGGACTTTACGGCTCCAACGGTTGTCAGTTCTGCGGCTAATGTGACCAGCCCACTGCCACTTCAGTTTGCTAATTTAAATTTTTAATTAAGTATATATAAATGAGTGCAAAAACACAACTTCCTGAAAAATGCTCCGCCATGTTTTACTGTGGCAAAGTGGTTGGCTTTATTCCTCCTATTGGTCTTTGCATTGCATAAAGTCGACTCGACATGGAAGGTGAAAACCGAGAATCGGCCTCCTGGTCCGCTATCGACGTAGGCATATTATACCCATATAATGAAAACCGTCTAAACGCCACATTCTTGCTTGGCGCTTAGTCAAAGTCAAAGTCAAAGTCAAAATATTCTTTATTTGCATAGGCTTGTACACAGCACTTACAAATCGTCATACATAAAGAAAATATTTAAAACTATTTGAAAATAACGTATATAATTTAAATAAAATTTAATTTATATTTTGATACATAAGATGTACTAAAAAATTAATAGACATAATGCGATTCTACCACATGCGGTATCGAAGTTGATTCTGACGAGAAGATCCGGCAAGAAAATCGCACGTTACTCTTTTTAATCGCCAAAATGTTTATTACAATGTTTCCCTATGTAGTAACTTTTGATCCTAGTTACATTTACGTAAACTGTCGTGCTACATTGTTACTACAAATTGAATGCAGTAGGTACAGTCACGAGAACTAATAAGTATACAACCTTATTCAAATATGAACCTTATTACTCCTAACATAAGAGTCGAGACATTATATTGCAGGCGACTGCACATTGTATGTAAACAGTTTAACATGTGAATTGAAACGATACTCAACACAGGACATGTTTTCTGTTAACATCTTGTCTATGTATATTTTTAGGGTTCTTTAACCAAATGTGAAAAAATTGAGCCCTTATAAATTCGTCATGTTTGTCTGTCCGTCCGTAGGTTTAGTTCCAAAGTTAGCTGCAAATTTGTAGGTTTAGCTCCAAAGTTGTAGCTTTAGCTCCAAAGTTGTAGGTTTAGCTCCAAAGTTGTAGATTTAGCTCCAAAGTTGTAGGCTTAGCTCCAAAGTTGTAGGTTTAGTCCCAAAGTTGTAGGCTTAGCTCCAAAGTTGTAGGTTTAGTCCCAAAGTTGTAGGCTTAGCTCCAAAGTTGTAGGTTTAGATCCAAAGTTGTAGGTTCAGCTCCAAAGTTGTAGGTTTAGCTCCAAAGTTGTAGGTTTAGTCCCAAAGTTGTAGGCTTAGCTCCAAAGTTGTAGGCTTAGCTCCAAAGTTGTAGGTTTAGTCCCAAAGTTGTAGGTTTAGTCCCAAAGTTGTAGGTTTAGCTCCAAAGTTGTAGGTTTAGCTCCAAAGATGAAGGTTTAGCTCTAAAATTGTAGGTTTAGCTTCAAAGTTGTGTTGTAGCTACAGTGTAGATAAAATTATTATCAAAATTAAAACCTTAACATTGAAGCTTATTAGCAAGATCATACTTGTTTATCGAATAGGGAAAACGTGTCAACAACACATAAATTATTTATTGCTAAAGATACTGACTGTTACGTGAATCTATTATTTATTGATAATTTAATACATAACATGTTACAGATATAGAAATTATCTGTTTATTGAACAAAAACACGAGTTTTCAGAAGAACTTTTAATGATACTTTTTTTGGTTAAATTGACAAAAAATATGACCAAGTCACGTGACTGACTTTGTATAGAAAGGTGGTGAAATTTTATGCGAATTTTCAAGTCATAGAACTAATTTTGTACAGAATAGTTGGTAGAAGGAATGTAAATGTACACGTGGTTAAAGGAATGTAAATGTTAAAGAGATATACCCTGTAGTAATAATTTACAGAGTTTCATAATTGAGAAAAATAATATATTTATAAAGAGGTAAATTCTATAGAGATCGACGAAAAGGCGAACACTAGCGAGATGCAATCGACATCCAGCGCCATCTTTAGGTAAAAACGGAACTAATATCCCGAAACGAAATGAGGGCGGGCCACTAGTCTTTCATACATCTCGCTCACAAAATAACATCCAATATGGTATAGTCCGAGGCAAGAAAGTGTAGTTATGACCTTGAGTGCGCAGAAACCAATTTTGATAGAAAGTCTTCTTTTTTACAAGTGCGCAAAATAACAGTCATCGCTATACTTTCGTGCCTCCAGCTATACACTATGGATTTCTCCCTGAACTTGACAGTGATTTTAAAACTAGTATTACACTCGATTTTGTACTGAATTTTGCTCCATTACCTATTAGTATATCAACACTTCCGCTCCACACGTTTCAAGACGAAAATATTCTCCAAAATGGCGTCATACAACATTAGCAAACTACGTAAGAAAAATATTTTCGGGAGGTCAAGTGATAAAGTATTAATATTTTGCTATCTCTTTAACTTCTACGATTGGATGTTATTTTTAATTGGGTGTAATTTTAGAATATCTCGATTCAGTAACAAATTGGCAGTTTGTTTTTCTCAATCAAGAGTTAATTCGTTTGTGGTAAGAATGACTCGTTGTCCTTTGTAAAGGACAAAATAATTAAACTGTCTAGTGTAGACTCGAACGTTTTATTAGCTTTTAAGTTGGTCGTCTGGCTTGTCATTATTTATTAGATGTGTCAAGAAAATATAAGTTAGCTTGTGTGTTTGTTTGCCCATCCTTATAAGGCAGGCGATCCTACGTACATACAAGTACTTATCAATACATTTCGTGTTTAGTGAGTTAAGTTTAGTTTAGTGAGTTTATAAAGAGATAAATTCTGTAGCCAACGATAATGCTTCTACGTAAACCGAATAAGCGAAACATTTTCGCGATGCAATCGACACACAGCGCCATCTATTGGTAACTAGTGGCCTGCCCTCACTTTCTTTCTGGACAGTAGTTCCTAACTGAACGAGTAGATAGCGCTGCGCGTCGTTTACATAACACTAATTTGTTCCATATAAAGAACGTTCGATATTCCCCTTTATCGATTCTCAAATTAACCTTCCTATTCCAGACACTGCCACGAGAACACATCAGACGAAGACCTGGAGAAGATACTCCGCAAGCGAGGGTCGGATTACGACCAGATGATGCTGAACCACCGGGAGCAGAAAGCGTTCGAGGAGAATGTGGCCAAGAGCTTAAAGAGTGTTGGGGTTAAGGTCGAGATGGCAAGCAGGTGAGGTTCTTTTTAAGGTGGCAGACGAGCAGGCGGATCACCTGATGGTAAGTGATTGCTGCTACCCACACCTGCAACACCATAAAGTAACGCCGCCAACTGTTAGGGGCTAAGATGACGAAACTAGCGCCGCCAACCTATTTACACTGATTGTGGCGACTATTACCTATGTTTTAAGAAATATTTTTTAAGTAAATTGGATTATTCGAGATGCAATACGATATTTTTCACACGTGACAATAATATTGGTCATTATTGTTCAAAACGACCACTTTTAGCTATAATTTACACTAGCGGCCGCCCGCGACTTCGTCCGCGTGGAAAAGTAGCTTTTCACCCCCCTTTTAACCCCCTTACAACCCCCTTTTCGCAATAAAAAGTAGACTATGTTCTTTCTCAGGGTCTAGATCATCTGTATACCATCATCTGTAAATTTCATTTAAATCCGTTCAGTAGTTTTGGCGTGAAAGAGTAACAGACAGACAGACAGAGTTACTTTCGCATTTATAATATTAGTTAGGATTAGGATTAGGATAATTATCGCGTGTTAAAAATATTGTATTGCGTCTTGAAAAATTCAATATATTTACCCTGAGTTAGTAGATTTATTTTCTTAAAAAATATCACATAGTCGCCACAATCAATGTAAATTGGTTGACAGTGTTAGCTTCGTCGATATAGCCTCTTAACCCCCTTTCCCCACAATTGGGCCTCCGGTACCCTCACCCACTCGATGAAACACAGCGCAGGGGCTGCTTTACGCCGCTCTTCTGTGGGGCCGTGGTATCACTGGTCGTGCTAGCCCATTGATGCGGAAGTTTGGTTACACCACGGTATAATATTTTGCTACGTAACACTAAAAAGCGCTGTTTTGATGCATTTTGGCATGATAAGCATTTCTTTTAATCTACTTAGAATCATTAATTTTCTATAGTACCAATACTAAATGATAAACATTCTTTAATATTAAAGTGTGATCATCTGATGTTTGCCCGCTAGTCGTATCTTAACATATTAAATTAATAATTAGATAAGTATGAAGTCACACCCGCGATATAATAAGTAACAACAACAATAATAATAAAATAAACTTAGATAATTTCACTTCTACAGGTATTTAAAATCTATATCTATACTAATTATAAAGATATAACTTCTATAGACAACGACAAGGCTTATAGGTAAACCGAAAACACGAAACGCTTGCGCGATTTAATTGGACACAGCGCCATCTATTGGTTCATTTCTGAATTACGGTCCCGAAGCGAAGTGAGGGCGGGCCACTAGTCTGTTAATAAAGTCGTGAAATTTATTCTTGAGGAACTATTACAGAGTTCCATAGTATTATAATTTTGACAGAGAACCAGAGTCACCGACATAGCCCACCGAATCAGCAAACTGAAGTGGCAGTGGGCTGGTCACATTAGCCGCAGAACTGACAACCGTTGGAGCTATAAAGTCCTTGAGTGGAGACCGCGACTCGGTAAACGTAGTGTTGGACGCCCTGCTACAAGATGGGATGACGACATTCGAAGGCTGGCTGGAGTGAGCTGGATGAGAGTGGCCGAAAATCGGGAGCGGTGGCGTGCATTGGGGGAGACCTATGTCCGGCAGTGGACGAGCGTGGGTTGCTGATGATGATGATGATAGTATTATAACCAATGGGGCTACCATACTCTGTGACATAAGCGACAGTTGCGCCATCAGTTAATTACATGACTTTCTTGATGCATGTAGCATTAATATGTTTATTTTGTATTGGACTGTAGGAGTTGGTGTGAAGGACAAAAAACTTTGAGATTGAAAATTTGGCGATTAAAAAGAGTAACACGACTTTCCTGCCGGATTTTCTCGTTACAATCAATTTTCCAGATTCCGTTAGTATTTTTCGTACCTACACTTCTACACCTTATGTTTTTTTTCATGATTGACGATTTGTACGTAAAAGATAATTTTGAATTGCATATAATGTATGCCTTATACGTAAACCGAGAAACACTTGAGCGATGATAAATGTCATGAAACGAAGCGAGGGCGGGCTACTAGCACAAAATAAAGACTTTGACACAGAAAGCTGACTTAGCCTTGATTTTGAATTTAGAAGAGTTCGTTGACAAATGCTAGGGTTGTTGCCCGGCATGAGTACATAAGCGCGCGGCCTCTACCATAGACCTCGACAGTTTGACAATCTTATGTCATAAGTTAGGATTAATGTGGTCGAAAAGGCGTTTAGTGCGCATGCGTGAGTACATGACATATTTTTAGCTCTTAGTGGGCATTCAGCCTTCTGTGTCAAAAGTCTTTATTTTGTGCTACTAGTAAATAAATAAATGACGTATTGAATGACCTTGCTGACTGTACAGTCACCAGCAATAAAATGTAAACACCTCGACTCTTATGCTAGGGATATAAGGTTCATATTTGAATGAGGATGTATAATTATTAATGCACGTGACTGTACTTCAAGTTTATTGCACTTATTGGAATTATTTGACCTTCCACAGTTACGTGGGCAGATAACACAAGTATGCAAACATTATTGATAAAGTTATAAAATAATAATTCACATTAAGTACGGTAATAATCATTACTTTTCCATCCTTGCGACCAGGCCCCTATATCACAACGCTGACAGTTGTCAGTGAGGTTTTTTTTTTGGTATATGGCCTGTATGTGTTCACGACAACATTTAATTTTGCCAATGTCAAGTGTAGGTTGATAAAGTGTAGTCAACAGTCGAAGTCAGTCGAAGTCACAGTCACTCAATAAAACGCCGGTGTTTAGCGTTTTAATGTCCTACGGATTCTGTGGAGACTATTTTTAACAAAGGCCGTAGGTTTTAAGACTATTAGGTCAAAGCAAGTGTTCACGTGACCACTCACTCGACACACAATAGCAGTGTTTAAAAACGACACAATCAATGATTCTTATATTAATACACCCTGCGGCACTTCACTGCACAAAGTAACACCAAATTTGTACACTAAAAAACCACTAGATACTAATTAAATCTTTGGATTGCATCAGCCGATGCGGCTTGTTTCACAGTACCCACAGAATCGTCAGTGAGGTAGAGTGACAATTGTCAACCGACAGTGACATATTACATTTTGCGGCATTTTGTAACATACTTAATTTCTGTAGAAAAAAAATATGAATTGCATTTTGTTACAAACTTGTTGTGAAACAAGTATTATTATTTCTAGTAGATAATATTAATTGTAGAATTGAAAGAAAATTCAATTGTCTGCGTGGTGAAAAAGGCGTCAAGCGCTTTTTAACACATACATTTACCTGAGTCCGTACTATACTCTGGCTCATAATCATGTGTAGTGAACTGACAGATGTCCATGTGTCATCCCCATACATTATCACTCAATTTTACAGATGCAAAATGTCAAAATGCATAGAAACTTGTCATTTTCATCTGTCAGTTTACTACACATGATTGAAACCAGAGTATAACTACAACTGACAAGTGGGACATATGTCATAAAATGACAATTTTATTAATTTTTACTTAATAAAACTTACAAGTGACAAAATTGTCATTTTTCACTTTTAACATATTAAACGTTTCATTTCCTTTCTCTTGTAAATAGATGGCACTAGCAGTACTTTAAAACGCGATATCATTAATTTTTTTTTTTAGATTAACATACAACGACGATCTCATAAATTGGTGCGACGTGGTGGTGCCTTGTGGGGGGGATGGGACATTCCTTCTAGCAGCTTCCAGAGTTAGAGATGCAAAGTAAGTAGGTATAGTTGGTTAAATCTATACTATTTCAACACCCCTTTTTGTTGACGCTGGGGAATGCCGCTGACCCGAAGTGGGCCAACGTGGTCTTGCGACTCCTTATGCATACCCTCCTGCCGGGGGGCAGGCGGGTTATGTCGGGCTCTCCTCCGGGAGGGACCGGAGGCATACCGACTAAACCCCAGCGACGCTCCCGCATCGCCAGAGTGGGGAGGAGACATGAGGACGGGTGAAGAACCTTACTTCACATCCCTCCCCAGGCGAAAGGCCCGCTTACACTGCGGGCCCGGGCTTGGCCGGATGGCGCGTTTGGTAGTGACCCTGCCTCATACGCCAAAGGTCGTGGGTTCGATCCCTACCCTGGACAAACATTCGTGTGATGAACACTTGTGTTTGTTCAGTGTCTGGATGTTATATATGTATTTAAGTATTATATTTGTGTTTTCTCTGTTGTCTGACATCTGTAACACAAGTGCTTAAGTTACTTAGTACGGAACTACGGAGTCAAGTCAATATATGAGATGTTGTGTGAATTTATTACCCCGTCGGGCCGTAATTTTGGTGTCCCGGGTTCGACTCCCGGGTCGAGCAAAAGTTTGTTTCGAATTTTTCGAACATAGCTCGGGTTTGTGATCACCAATCCGCATTAGGCAAGCGTGGTGATTAAGCCTAATCCCATCATAGTAGCGATGACTTGATTTCTATGATGGAGGAGGATACTTTACTAATAATATTATACTGTTTCTATAAAGTCGCCCCATTGGTTATGTTTGTTGTTGTTTCCAGTAAACCAGTGATCGGGTTCAACAGTGCACCTCACAAGTCTGTGGGCAGGCTGTGTTTACCTACATGGTGCTCCAACGATGTAAAGGGTGCGCTACACGCCTTGAAAGAGGTTGGTACACAATCTGTTTTTTACCCGACTACGGCAAAGCAAAAGGAGGGTTATGATTTTGACAGGCTATGTATGTATGTATGTATGTATGTTCATCTGTTTCCACGTAACTTCTAAACTACATATCAGAATTCGACAAATGACATTATCATTATAAGCGTCTTAATCGTCCGCTGGTTATAGGCTATATGAGGTTTCACAAAATCTAATGTGGCGCCCTCTAGCGGACAAAACATACAGAGTAAAAAATAAAGTTATGATAAATATGAAATGAAATGAAAATAATAATGAAATGAATAGGCCGTGTTTGGTATCATTTGAAAGCGCTTGACTTGTACTTTTTGAATATATATATATATATTACAGCACTTAGACACCAAAAAAGTACAAATAAAAAAAAAGTAAAACACTAAAACCCAACTACGACAAAAAACGACGCTGAAAAAGTATAAAACAAGCCTTCATTGTCAATTAGAGAAGTAGAGATAAATTTTCATGTTTGGAAAGGCGTAGTCACACGTACTTTTTCAGCGTCGTTTTTTGTCGTAGTTGGGTTTTAGTTTTTTTAGATATACAGGGCGTTCAGTGAACATTTACATCAATTTAACCACGTGTTCTACTAACCATTCTGAACAGCTTATTATACGACTTTTGAAAATTCGTCAAATTTTTTACGGCTCTTCATATAAAATGACCAAGTCACGTGACCGACTATGTATGATTTTTTTTTAAATATTAATTCCCTAAAGTCATAGAACAGTAGCACTACCATGAGTTTGAAATACTATCTTCGCTTTCGAAAACTATCGCTTTGTCTCTTTCATTGTGATGCATTTGAAAGAGACAGAGCAATAGTTTACGTTCGTCAGTTTTCGATGTCAACTCATGGTAGCGCTCTGATAGATAGATAGAAAGATACTCTTTATTGCACAACACATTACAGAACTTAATGCTAATAGTAATTTCCAAATACAATATCGGCGGCCTTATCGCTAATAGCGATCTCTTCCAGACAACCTTTGGGTAGAGGAATAATGCAGCGAATTAACAAGGGGTAAGGCAGTGCAGATCTTTTATGTATCTTATCTTCTTTTATGTCTCTGATGTTGTTCAGAATGGTTGATAAAACACGTGGTTAAAGGGATGTAAATGTTCACAGATACACCCTGTTTAAGCTGTTATTTTACTTTTTTACCCGACTACGGCAAAGCAAAAGGAGGGTGATGATTTTGACAGGCTATGTAATGTATGTATGTATGTTCATCTGTTTCCACGTAACTTCTAAACTACTTATCAGAATTCGACAAATGACATATCATTATAAGCGTCTAAATTGTCCGTTGGTTATAGGCTATATGAGGTTTCACAAAATCTATTGTGGCGCCCTCTAGCGGACAAAACACACAGAGTAAAAAAATAAAGTTATGAGAAATATGCCGTGTTTGGTATCATTTGAAAGCGCTTGACTTGTACATTTTGAATATATATATAGGTATATTACTAGCACTTGGACTCCAAAATAGTACAAATATTTTTTTTTTAATTGTAACGTCCAGGGCCGGTTCCGATGGATGCGGCGATCAAGGATACGCACGACCATAACCTGCGAGCAGAAGCTGCTGGACAAAATCACGCCCGTCGACTTACATACTCTACACTTCTGTCGGTAAGATATATTTACAGTTTTTTTTATGTGATAGGTAGCAGACGAGCAGGCGGATCACCTGATGGTAAGCAATTGCCGCCGCCCATGAACACATGCAACAAGTGCGCTGCTAACCTTTTATCCTCTTCCCCCCCGATGGGCCTCCGGTATCCTCACTCACCTCAAACACAGCACAGTTGTAAACCTCAAAAGGGAAAAAATTAAACCGTATAGTTATTAACGTACTAGCTTTTGCACGCGGCTTCGCTCGCGCCCCCCACTTCTCTAAAATGGGGGGTTAGAAAGGAGCAAGAAGTAGCCTATGTTACTCTCCATCACTTCAACTATCTCCTCTTAAAAAATCACGTTCGTCGATCCGTTTTGTCGTGAAAGAAAGACAAACATACAGACAGACGGACAGACACACTTTCCCATCTTTACTATTTATAAAGAGATAACTTCAATAGACAACGACAAGGCTTATAGGTAAACTGAAAACACGAAACGCTTGCGCGATGTAATTATACACAGCGCCATCTATTGGTTCATTTCGGAATTCCGGTCCCGTAGCGAAGTGAGGGCGGGCCACTAGTTTATAATATTAGTATGGATGTACTTCAACGATCCAAAATGAGTCTTGGCCTCCGATAAGAGATGTCGCCATTTGTCTCAGTCTTGTGCAGCTTGTCGCCAGTCTCCTGCTTCCAATGGGGGTTTTTGAAAATGCAAAATCCGATAGATGGCGTTACGTTGACGTCAGGTCCCACAACGAGTGGATTGGTTACATTTGACGTCTCATCAGCAACCCACGCTCGTCCACTGCCGGACATAGGTCTCCCCCAATGCACGCCACCGCTCCCGATCTTCGGCCACTCTCATCCAGCTCACTCCAGCCAGCCTTCGAATGTCATCATCCCATCTTGTCGCAGGGCGTCCAACACTACGCTTACCGAGTCGCGGTCTCCACTCAAGGACTTTATAGCTCCAACGGTTGTCAGTTCTGCGGCTAATGTGACCAGCCCACTGCCTCTTCAGTTTGCTGATTCGGTGGGCTATGTCGTTGACTCTGGTTCTCTGTCTAATTACATCATTTCTGATGCGGTCGTTCAAAGATACTCCGAGCATAGCCCTTTCCATTTGACGTATTATGTCAAAATTATGAAGTTATGTTATGAAACAACCAATGTTGTCAAAGTTGGACCTGACTTCACCGTAACGCCATCTATCGGATTTTGCCTTTGCAAAAACCTTCATTCTTGCATTTTTTTAGAATCCTTCAACTGCCATCAGGAGACCTATTTTTGAATTGTCGTCTCACTAAAAAATCGCATGATTTTCGTGAGGCGAGTGGCCGCATTTACGTCAAAGTACACGTCAAATATTAACGAGTTAACACTATACTTTGACATGATTGGCGACACATTAAGCGAGTGATTTCAAAAATAGGGAAAATTATGGATCATGCGACTTACGAGACGATGTGACTTGCAAAACGAGTAGTTTTGTTTAGACGAAGCGAAAATTCAAAAATAGGTCTCCCGGTCCAACGAGTGGATTGGTTACATTTGACGTATTATGTCAAAATTATGAAATTATGTTATGAAACGACCAATGTTGTCAAAGTTGGACCTGACGTCACCGTAACGCCATCTATAGGATTTTGCCTTTGCAAAAACCTTCATTCTTGCATTTTTTTTAGAATCCTTCAACTGCCATCTGCTTCTTGTTTAAGAACCTTATTTTTAATTAACATAAACAAAAAACGTTGTAACACTTTTTTATAATGGTGTGTGTTTAGTATGATATTGATCTTTTTATCAATTTTTAGTTTGATTTATCTATCATTGATTAATCATTATGACGTAATAGATGTTCTGTTTATCAACTCATACGTCATGGCAGTAGGAATGTCAGCTGTGTGATAAAATTTATGTTTTTCCGAGGACAATTTTTAAGGCGAATAAAAAGATGTTATTTTCGAAGAAATGTTTGTATTTTAGGGGAGTCTAGTCTTCAAAATTAAGGGCAAGCGTACTTTATAATAAAGATTCATTAGCTGTTACCCTCGACTTCGTCAGCATGGAATATCTTTGAGTAGCATTTTTAATTATTTAATAATTTTCACCCCCCTCTTTTAACCATTCAACAACCACCTTTACGCAATAAAAAGTAGCCTATGTTATTTCTCTTCAGGCCATCTGTATACCAAATTTTATTCAAATCCGTTCAGTAGTTTTGGCGTGAAAGTGTAACATACAGACTAGAGTTACTTTCGCATTTATAATATTAGTTAGGATATTGTTTTCGTCAGTAAATTCAAAGCATTGTTTCTTTTTCTCAGATACCCCCCAGTGCCACATCATCACGACTACTCAGACACCCAGTCTCGAACAGACTTCGCACAAGAAGAACCCAGTTCAACGTTATCTACCAAAGTTCTACCGTATTTAGCTTTAAATGAGGTAATACATTTGATTAAACCACCGTATAATTTATAGTCATCCAATTTTCTTTATTACTAGGTAATATCACAGTAATATTCAACGAATTTGATATGACGTTACATTCAAAGAACTAACGCCGTTGTTGTCAAATCGTCTTTTCACATCGAAGAAGAAAAACCAAGTAGATTTGTTAAACTGTAGTCCCTTACTGGATACAGGCCTGTGAGCCTAGTGGAGTATCTACAAGGTGAATTTTTAAACACTATCCAAATTTTTAAGCTCGACCAGGCCTGTCCCACTCCGCGTGTAGGTATCGAACTTGCAAGTACATGCGGCGTCCCCTCCGGAGGGGCAAATTAGTAGAAAATCACGAACGAGCGGCGACGCACGCGCGACAGTTGCTTGCGATAGAAAGAGAACGCACTTCTAGGTATGAATAATGGTAGGCATTGAACGCTGGGCGGTCGGAATTTCAACGTTATGTTATGGTAGCCTGAGTCTTCATTTCTATAAACGGTTTTTAGGAGTGGGCTTTCTGTACATGTACTATTAAGTATTCTGTGGCTCGACTTAGAATCTGTAAGTAAATAGCTTTCTCCTAAAAACATGGATGAAATTATGTCTTTTTTTTACTTTTCATACAAATCACAGTGATCACGCGATCGATATAGTATGGGAAGTTCAAACATTTTAGTCTTATTTCGATTTTCGACTACCTAATGTTTCTTGGTGGGAGTTGTACCCTTACAGATTTTGAGTCGATCTTAAAAGTTTGGATAGTGTTTAAATATTTATCCTGTTTGACCTCATTTTGAACCAGTTCTATCCATCTCTCTCTCCCCTCACAGGTGTTCATAGGAGAGAGCGTGACGTCGCGAGTGTCCCTCCTCCGGCTGCAGATCGACAACGGCAAATGGACGCACACGAAGAGTTCGGGACTCTGTGTTACCACTGGGACTGGGAGTACGTCGTGGCATTTTAGGTAATTAAAAAATAAAGTAAAACAATTTAAATAGAAGATTTTATTAAAAGTTTTTCAAATAATGGCTTCTATTTTAATTATCTATAATAATATTTCCTTGTAAATTGTATACACAACTATGTGCCGCACTCATGATTAACTAATTTGGTTACTTAAGAAAATATATTGACACTTATTTCAATTCGCATAAAGACTAGCGATACCTAAGTAATTGAACATTGAGTAAACTGACAGATGTCAATGTGTCATCCCCATACATTGTCACTCAATTTGACAGATGCAAAATGCCAAAACGTATAGAAACTTGTCATTTCATCGGTCAGTTTACTCCACATGTTTAAAAACCAGAGTATAGTGGCTCGCCCTCACTTCGTCACGGATTGTTGTTAGTTTTAAACGTGATCAATAGATGGCGCCTGGTGTACATTACATCGCGCAAGCGTTTCGTCGTTTCGGATTAGTTAAAGCTTGGCAGTTGTGTATAGAATTTACTTCTTTATAAATACTGTAGACTATAGATTTGTAAGATTATTAAAGTTTGTCGCGAGGTTTGCATATTTCTTAAACAAATAATCACGCAGCAAGATTTTTCCCTCCCACTCTTTTCCAAATAGCATCTCTTTTCCGCCTTACCTCTGTCACTGTCCCACTGCAGGACAAAAGCTTCTATCATAGAAGTCAAGTCATCGCTATTATAATGGGATTAGACTTAATCACCACGCTTGCCTAATGCGTATTGGTGATCACAAACCCGAGCTATGTTCGGAAAATTCGATACATACTTTTGCTCTATCAGGTATCGGAAGTCTCATATGACTCATATTTGACTTTACTTCCAGTATAAACTGCCTGCGAACACACTCAGTCCTGGAACTGATGAAGATCCTCTCGGAAGACTATCAGGTCAAGCTGGACACCAGCTTGGAGAAGGCCAGGGAGGTGGCCGAGAGATATAACGAAAACTCATGTTTGCGCCAGGTATGTATGCATTTCTTCCAGAAATATTATGACAGTATGTATGTACAGTCACATATGAGCACTAATGAGTATACAATCTCTTTCAAATATCAAACTTATAGTCCTGGCATAAGAATGAATTAATGAGTGGATGAATGAAGTAATTAATGGATGAATGAATGAATGATTGGATGAATGAATGTATGGATGAATGAATGGTTGGATTAATGGATGAATTATTAGATAAATGAATGGATGGACGAATGAATGGATGGATGAATGAATGGATGGATGAATGAATGAATGAATGAATAGATGAATAAATGGAAGAATTAATGGATGAATGAATGGTGAATGAATGAATGGATGAATGAATAGATAAATGAATGGATAGAGAGATGAATTAATGAATGCACGTACGAACGAACGAATCAATGATACATCTTATTGCGGGTGCTAGGTATACAGGATGTATCTCTTTATAAAATAAAAAAAATATGCGATTGCGTACAACTGTTATTCAGAATGGCTGGTAGAAGATCTAGTCAAATGTATGTAAACGTTTACAGATACATTCTGAATGTTTTCTTACCTAAGTGTTCCCTATGGACCTAACATGATTAATGTTGCTATCAATTTTCAAACTTACATAAAATGTTTGTCCTAAATTGTTGTCCTATAAATATTTTTAT
The DNA here is from genome assembly GCA_014851415.1 of Cnaphalocrocis medinalis. Taxonomy (NCBI): domain Eukaryota; kingdom Metazoa; phylum Arthropoda; class Insecta; order Lepidoptera; family Crambidae; genus Cnaphalocrocis; species Cnaphalocrocis medinalis. The sequence continues at coordinate 3,113,164 of CM026301.1, read as the reverse complement.
TGCCACATGTGTCATTATTATTTGTCTATTAGGTATATTCTATTTTTCATAGATTCAGACCAGCTGGCTTACAGTGTCCGTGAATATATAACGTTTGAGGAGTGGCCGGCGCCGCGCGGGCTTCGCGTACGAGACAAGGCCACATCTGTCAATGTGAAGTCACATTGCACTGACGCTGGTGAGTACTGACGTGTAATAAAACATTGTCAATCTACGGTACCTACTATAATTACTAAGGCTACGATGTGAACATTAAGCCTAGTTCAGTATCATGATACTATACTACTTACATTTAATGTAAATAATGCTAGTTAATATACTTTATGACATCTACGACAGCGGTGGGACAATCACTTGTAGTTGCAATCCGACGATTACAGGCACTAAGCCTTCTCGTGACCTACTTTATACTGGTCCTGTAGGCTATGGGCCCTGGTGTGGCACGGAGACGCGTCCTCGACGTCCTCAAAGCCGCACAAGCGCTGACAATCCGATACCAGCAGAGGTCAATATTTCGAAAAATAAAGAGTTTTAAGATTTTTTCTACTCCGTCAAAGTATTCACATATCCAATGACAGATTCCCATTACAAACTCAGCCATAAACGGCGGCCAGTACTCAAAGAGTTTACCATCGTTACAGTACCTTATTAAAACACGTAGCTTAAAATAGATGTAGGGTGCAGGGGCAAATAAAAATATCGATAAAGTTGTAGCTCGACTTGGGCACTACCGTACCGTTACCATTGTATAGGTCAAGTTGTATTATTTTGTGCAGTAAAATGTCACAACGTGATATTAATATGAGAATCGTTGATTGTATCGTTTTTAACACTGCTATTGTGTGTCGAGTGAGTTGTCACGTGAACAACTTGCTTAGACTACTAAGACTATAAAAAGAGTTTTAAAACCACCGATTTTTTGAAAGTGACTCCACTGGAGTAGCAGGTGTCTATGGATGGCGGCAATCGTCAGGTGATCCGTTTCCTCGTCTACCACCTATCACATAAAAATATTTTCAGTTTTTTTATTTATTAATTTGGAAACAAACAGTCATTTACAAATATTGCCCTATAATTATTATATCCAATAATAGACTGACAAATGCAAGAAAACAAAAATGTAAATGTATTACTTAATAAATAGCACTAAGACAGACTTTAGAAATTTGAATACAAACATTGTTTATTGTTGAATAGACTCCCGTACCGCTACAATGTATTTACCTTTTTTTTGTAAAATACCCTGTTATTTAATCTTCTCCCCTCCCCCCAGGTTTGGTGGTGGACGGCAGCGTTTCGTTTCCCTTCAACGACGGGACTGAGGCTGTGCTAGAGATACTGCCGGAAGATTCTCTCATGACTGTACATATGGATGATGCTTTGCCTTATTAAATTATTATATTTAAGAAAACTGGTAAAAAATATAGTCGATTGTAATAGAAAACTCTTCGATCATAATCTTAGATATAGCGTGAACGAGTTAAAATTGTCGCCAGTAACTTCATGACTCTAGGCTCGCAAAAGAGCGTTATTTGGGGTTTTCGTAATTCACACCAATGACAAAATGTACTAATTAAACTAATTTATATTCGACTCCAATCCACAGGTTCAAAAATAAAATACTACATTCTGTTTTCGATCTCGACGCCATGTTCAAAATTCATAATATCTATCACAAAATATTTACACACAGAAGGTAGACTCAGCCTAATTTTGAATTTAGAAGAGTTCGTTGACATATGCTAGGGTTGTTGCCCGGCATGAGTACATAAGCGCGCGGCCTCTACCACAGACCTCGACAGTTCGACAATCTTATGTCATAGGCTAGGATTAATGCGGTCGAAAAGGCGTATTTCCCCGTTAGTGCGCATTTGTGAGTACATGACACGTTTTTAGCTCTTAGTGGGCAGCCTACTTTCTGTGTGTAATTATTTTGTGATATCTATAGCTATAAAATTATTAATGACAGGGCTATTGAGATAACTTTTTCAAACGATTTCAGTAGGATTGTGTATTTATCAAATTGTTTACAGTATGTACACAATAACTTCGAAATTCATCGAAACAATTTTCGACTCCTCATGCAAAATGACCAAGTCACGTGACCGACTTTGTATGGCAAGATGAATTTTTTTAATGTGAATTTTCAAAAGTCATAGAACAATGTTGTTCAGAATGGTTGGCAGAACACGTAGTTAAAGGGATGTTAATGTTCACAGATACACCCTGTATATATATATATATGTTAAAAGGGAGTTATACAGTGGTTGATGTTTAAATTAGTTGTAATGTTGAAAGTATTGAACAAATATTTTAATGTTGCAATAGTGAACAGCTGTGATTCTTTCTGGCACTTAAGTAGCTTGGCCTTAACACTTAAAAGTTTTGACCGTGGGAGAGTTACACTTTGTTTGATGGGCCGGCTCAACCGGAGTGATACCACAGAAGTCAGAACACCATGATGATACACAGCCATATGGTATCCGTCAGCATTTCTAATAATGAGGGTGTCTAATTTTAGTCCTGTGCCTTATTAATAGTCAAATTTATACTTTTCAATGTCTTCAAGATAATGAAAACTGTAACTAAATTGATTTGGGAATTTAGGCGCATTTTTGTACGCCATTTTGTTTTTTTCTCAAAATGGTGGCCAAGACCAAAGCCTTGAATTATCGATAGATCACGTCACAATACATCGAATTATTAAAAAATTTTTTAATAAGTCAAGTTTCGAATTAAAGATTCTAAAGTTTTAAACTAAAAACATTAATTTGTTTTTATTTCTTACACTAAGGGCCCCGAGTAGTATTTTAAAACATTTACCAGTACCATCACCAATGCTTACTAGAAAATCTGGATTTACGTTTTTCTTTTTCTATGAAGCTTAATGCTCACCTATTTATGCGCCATTTTGATTTTCCCTCAAAATAGCGCTATGAATGTAACTTTAAAAAATGAATGGATCACATCTAAATTCATTGAAAAATATTCGAGAAAAAATCAAAATGGCGGACAAAAAGAGCGCCAAAAGTCCTATAATATCCTTATCTATAGTTTTACTATAATTCTGAATAGTAAACCCTTGGAAGGCCAAGCTAACTGACCCATATTTTAAGAACATTATTTGTAAATAAACTTATTATTATTTAGTTTAAGACTGAAATTTAATAGATTTAAGCAAAAATCGCTACTTTTCGAGAAATTAGTCGAATAAATCCCAATTTAAATTATTAGTTATAATTTTGGTTAAATTTTGACCGACTTCAAAAAAGGACATTTTCGTATTTTAATTTCTTTTTTTGTGCAATAGTGTAATACAATATTGATTTTGAGGATTGTTGTTATATATTTCCAATAATTTTAACTACTTATTATAAATTGTGAAGGAGTTATAGCAATGGGGGCTACCGCGTGTGGAAAATCCGTTAGATGGCGTACGTGTGGACTGAGGCCCAACTTCAACGTCATTGGTCGTTTAGTGACATTTTGACATCTCACATCAAAAATAACCAATCACCGTGTATACTCTGATTCATAATCATGTAAAGTAAACTGACAGATGAATATGACAAGTTTCTATGCAATTTGACATTTTGCATGTGTCAATTTGAGTGATAATGTATGGGGATGACACATTGATATCTGTCAGTTTACTTTACATGATTATGAATCAGAGTATAGTTGGACCTCAGTCTACAGGTACGCCATCTAACGGAATTCCCACAGCCCCCATTACTGCTTGACGTTTCGACCGCGTTACAACGGTCGTGGTCACAAGCGGACTCAACTTATGACTGACTTACTGTTTGACTGTCATACAAATTCTATATTATACTACACATGTTTGTTCTATGGATGAGTTGAAATAAATGGCGATATTTATAATTCTCATCGCTTTAAAATGTATGGATCTCTCAGTTGCCATAGAGTTGCGACAAACATTTTTAGGACTTATTTTTTTCTAAATTGTTTAACTGCCGGACTCAGAGACGTCATTTAACCTTAATGCTCATTATCTTAATTATAGGATAGTCTTTATGTCTATTAAAATAAAGGGTAACATTTTTGCTTAAGTGACAATTAAGGTTTAATTAAAGTCTCTGAGTGCGGCAGTAATTGTTCCAGAAATGTTGTATTAGAGCTTAGTAGAAATAAAAGTCGTGTGTGAATAGTCGAAATTAGGTTAATGAGATTATTTTAGTAAGTAAAGTTGTAATTTTGTTTTTTTACCTACTTATTGTACCTATATTTACGTAACTAAATTATTGGATCGGACAATATAAAATCATTTGAAAGATTTCTATGTTTTATTTCAATAACCACTGATCTGCCAATGTTTTTATAATCGTAATGAGATCTTTAGGAATCTATTTCCTTTTTTACTGGTCGAATTTAGGACTTAAATTGTTGTCTAGTGGAGTGGAGTGGAATAGTATAGCGATTTATACATTTACATTTAGAGAAGAGCGTACATCTTTTTCAAAGGCCGGTAACGCATTAGCGACCTCTTTGATCTCTCAGATGTTCATATGCAGCGGTGATTACTTACCAGCACCTTGCTCGTTTGCCGCCTCTGAAATAAAAAAAACCTGTTATTTTTTAGTTATTTTTTATTTATGTAATTTTATTTTTGTGTTAAAAAATAAAACAAAAAATAATAATTCAAGTCAGTATATTTGTTAAAAAAATTCGTACACTGTCACTTACACCTCTGATATCGTTCCAGAACCCCATTATAGTTAAAAGTTACATATTAGGCACAATGGGGTAGTATGAAACGGATATCGGATATTCGTTGTTATATAAATGTAGAAATTAAAGAGATAAGCGATTTTTCTATGGCACACCACAGTATTGTGACGAAAAAAGTCCCTTAGACTTATTATTCATAAGTTAAGTGGACTAATTTATACATTTTGTAGATGATATACATTATGTAAATGATATGTATATTTATACATTATGTATAAGATGATAACTTTTGTGGATCACTTTAGTGAATAACAAGTCGCAACGCTGTGGCGTAATAGAAAAAATAAAAAGTAGCACCGAATTGGACGGACAAATAAGAAATAAACCAAATCTTAAAAGTAATACTAACATAAAATATGGCATTCAACAAAATGTCTGATTAAATTTTAATATACTAGAAAGTAAGTAAAGTGCATGCATACAATGCGAAATCTTCATACAATTTTCTACGCAGACATAATTTTTGATAAATCATAAGTTTAATATTCTAGATGGCATAAGTTTTAATTTATGATACATTTTATAGTGATTTGTAATTTATTATATTTAAAAAAATGCAGCGCCATCTAGTGTGTTTTCTACAAACAACCGTCGTAACAGCTATTGACTTTTAATAAAAAACTAGAGACAGAATTTGGCTGTCGAAGAAAACCCACCACCAACACCAGAAAAAGACCTGCTAAAACGTTTTTTTATAGTAGAATAAGATCAATAAAACCAAAAAGATAGTCTTTCATAGGCGTAATCGAATGGGGAAGGAATTAGAGCTTCAAACCAGGGGGGTTTATAATATTAACTACTAGCCTTATTTTTCTATTATATTTAGCCTATATCATCTTACTAGAAAAAGGTATCTATGACTATGAATCTGTTTATTAAATATTGTGGTTTTCTTACGCATAAAAGGTTATGTAGATTTGTTCATTTTATTTTGGTCAACTCCCCCCCAAACTAGAAACTGGCTACGCCTATGGTCTCTACTGATCCTATTCTACTATGACATGACTTACCTATTGATATAAAAAATATCACAAATATTATTGCTTCATATGTATTGTAAACCTATATTTTAAGGGGATAATTTCGTTAGTAGATAGTTTATTATTGTTAAAAATAGTACAGTTTTCACAGGCCTTTTACATAATCCCTTATTATTATTAATACAATATTGGTCAATTTATGACCATAATATCAAAATTATGGTTGACCTCATGTTATTTTATTTACGTAATGCAAGGCAACCTTTTCTTATTACGCATTTTGACTGTTCTTTTCTAAAGTAAATACTATTTATTGAAAAGGTATCTAAAATTTTGTTTCCGTTTTTTAATAAAAAAAAAATAGTCGAATTAAGAACCTCTCCCTTTTTTGAAATCGGTTCAAAGTACTTAATAATTTTGTTTCCAGCATACAAAACAACTGTTTTCCTTTTTTAACATTTATCGTTTAATTGTCAGCCAAAAATCGCGTCTTTGTGGCACTCTAGTATAAACTTTAGAAAAAAATCAGATGAAACTTAAAATAAACACTAAAAATAATATTCAAAAAGGACGGATCTGATTCAAGTATTATCACATTATTATAAATATTACTCACACAATATATTTCATGGTATTTTAAGTCTTAAAAATAAAATTGGTAAAATACTAAAATAACTAACTAAAACTGACTTTCGTTGTGGTTTTAGAACACAACAATTTAATTTAAAATAAAACCTATATCGACTTCAAAATGCATTGCAGTTTAGCAATAACACTTATTTTTATAATTGCATACCAGATGGCCATCTTTAAATTTAAATAGTACAAATAAAACTTAAAATTGTTACATGTCACTTAACTAATAGGTGTAATTTTAAGTATACGAATTAAAAAAGTAAAAAAACCGACTAAGGCAGTGTACTTAGGTTTTTTTAATGAAATACGACTATAAAAATATTTCGCACTTTTTGAACCAAAAAAAGATAAAATAAATAATGGCAAAAACGCCAATTTATGAAGAAATTGTAATATCTACCTAATTGCACTTGAAAATCTTATTCGATTATTTTAGTTTTGTTTTTATCAATCATTAATTTTGTACAATTCGTTGTTTCACATCACATTTATTTATTTTTTCATTCACACTATCTTGCCGTGTGATCATATTTTTGCCGCAAATAATTAAATAGTTGTATAAAATTAATGAATTCATACTTATAAAATCACCTTTTTATACGCTTACTCAAAAGCTACATTAAAGTGTAACTTTTGACACTGGAATAATAGTTTCATGTGGGAACATGTTTATGTACGGCAATAATCTAAATGAGCGGCAACACATATTGACATGCGTCAACTATTGCCGTGTGCAGCAGACTTATTTAGGTGCGGCAATATACCACAATTAGCCACTACTTACGCGTGGCAAAACTCATTTACGCGTGGCAAACAACTCATTTACGCGCGGCAAACAACTCATTTACGCGCGGCAAACAACTCATTTACGCATGGCAAACTAGCTGGTATGCGAGTAGCCGGTGTTAGTGTAAGGTCCGCTGTATAGTGAGCTACCGGTTCGCGAGTAGCTCTTAGGGCTTCGTCTTCGAGCGAGGATGCAGGCGATGGCAGCGATCACACAAGCCATGAGGATGACGCCTGCCACGCAGATGCCGATGGCAAAGTTGTGGGAAGATATGCAGATCTCGTCTTCTTTCTGGAATTGGAATAAGGTTCGAAATTAGTGAGTTTAATGGCAATAAAGCCACTAAATAATCAGGACTGGGTAAGCGTAGGTGTAGTATTGGACGCCCTGCGACAACATGGGACGACGACATTCGAAGGCCGGCTGGTGTGGGCTGGATGAGAGTGGCCGAAAATCGGGAGCGGTGGCGTGCATTAGGGGAGACCTATGTCCAGCAATGGACGATGAAAGCCACTAAATGTTGATTGTCTTGTCTATAAGCTGTGTCGTTGCCTATATAAATAAGTAGTAGAGAGATGTTTGACATACCTTCTCACTAATGACCTCATCGTTCTCCAGCGAGTCGGCCTCGTTGACGTACAGGCCCGTGAAGACTTCCACTGTGGCTGGCGAGCCCTCGTTCAGGTCGCGCTTGGGCCTGGTCTTATCCGTGCAGGACCTGCGGATCTGAAGGCAGAAGATGGATGTTAAACTCTCGGCAGTATTAAAGAAGTGGTTTCTCCTTCTTACAATCCTGGGTTTTTAGGCGGGGCGTGAAACGGCATCTCAGCAGGCTTTCAAGGTGAGAGTAACAGACTCAATGGACACTTTGTCTGTTCTTTTGTGCCTGTCAACCTTATATTTGGATCTCACGGCCGCTTACCATCAGGCGGAGTGAGGTCATCGTGCGTTGGGGGCCCCCATCGCACAGAAAAGGGTCCTCGCGAAATCAGTCTTGCCCACATCAAAATTAGATCTTGCCCCGCCACTGCCTAAGCATTTTGGTGGTCTATAAGAGTTTATTCTTTGTAAAAAGTAGGCATAGATAATGATCGAACGTATCAAGAGAAGAAAAAGATGGTCCTGCTTCTATAAACTTAAATGGAAAAAAAGAATTAAAAAATCTTTATTTCGGTAACAATCAACTTACGCATTGCTTCTTGCACAGCTTCACGCCACAGGTATAGTAGACGCTCGGGCTCCAAGCGAACTTGTGCGCCGAGAATGATACCTGCGCGCGCAAGTCCTCGTCGGAGTACTGGAACATGCCCATCACGGCGCTGTCTAATGGGCAGCTGGAGACAGAAAGATTAGTTGAAATTGGTGTACTTACTATACCTACCTGTACCTACTTTCTGTGTGTAATTATTTTGTGGTACGACAAAATAATTACACACAGAAAGTAGGCTGCCCACTAAGAGCTAAAAACGTGTCATGTACTCAAGCATACGCACTAACGGGGAAATACGCCTTTTCGACCACATTAATCCTTCCTAGCCTATGACATAAGATTGTCGAACTGTTGAGGTCTGTGGTAGAGGCCGCGCGCTTATGTACTCATGCCGGGCTACAACCCTAGCATATGTCAACGAACTCTTCTAAATTCAAAATCAGGCTGAGTCTACCTTCTGTGTGTAATTATTTTGTGCTCGTACTATATTTTTTACGGCATCTACATTACTGTGGAGTCTACCTGTAGATTCTGTAAGACAGAGGACGAGACATCCATGCACAGTCTCTGTCATTGCGATGCCCTCGAGCACCTAAGAAGCCGCACCCTGGGCAGCTATCACATCAGCCCGGAAAATGTTAAAGCTATCGCTACTTTTATCGATAGAAATGCAAAAAAAAAAAATTGAGGAGAAAGTGGTCAATGGTCAGCAGTGCACTTGTATTCTACTGGTGATGCTGGTGTCTATCGCTTACCATCAGGTGATACGTCTGATCTGCCACCTATCACAAAAAAGACCTAGGTAGGTAGTTAAAGAATTTATACAATCACATACCTATTTTAATTGAAGTTTTTTTATAAGCACCTAGCTTGTAAAAGATCTGATTAGCCCTCCTCTGGCCGGACCTTTTTCGTTTTTTTTTTGTTGACCCAGGTGAAATGCCGCCGGCCCGAAGTGCAATGAGCCGACGTCGCCACCTTTCGGCGGCGCCTTATGCACACCCTCGGCTGGGAGACCGACGGGTAGTGTTGGGCTCTCCCATGACTGGGGCCTCAGCTATCTTCTGGCTTGGCCTGACCTGACCCATGCTCTCGGACCTACAAATAATGAAATTAAATCGAGGAGACTCCCACTTACCCATCCTCATCAATTAGTTTATGCTCTGCCCAGCCCAGGGCGTCGTGGACGTAGCAGTCTCGCACCAGCATCCCGATGTTATCCTGCTTCTCCAGGGAAACCACCAGGGTCACCGTGTCTCCCACTTTAGCTTCTGACACCTCCTGAAGGAATAGTGAGTAAATTATTATTAAGAGCAGTCAGAATCGTTGATGACCAGGTTCTTTCCGACACGCTCGATCCTCTGTCGTTGCGTAGAGATGAAGCATTATGCATCTTCTATCGCATCTACAATGGGGAGTGTTCTCATGAGCTGTCCGGCCTTATTCCAGCTGCAATTTTTCACCATCGTTCATCGCGCCAGAACTCTAACTTTTTACCGCGCACAGTGAAACCACAGTGAAACTGTGGAATCATCTCAGGTGTTGCAGATGTCCATGGGTGGCGGTGATCATAAATCTTAAATGTCACTCAGAGGGCAATGGCTCTCCATTGCCCTCTGGCTATGCTCGGAATCTCCTTGCGTGATCGTGTCAAAAATGATGAGATCCGCAGGAGATCTAAGGTCAAGGAAATAGCCCAAAGAATTGCGTGGCTCAAGTGGCATTGAGCAGGGTACATTGCGAGGAGAACAGACGGCTGTTGGAGTGGAAAGGTCCTTGAGTGGAGGCCGCGTGCAGGAGGCTGCAGCCGTGACCGGCCTCCCACCAGGTGGACCGATGATCTAGTGAAGGTGAAGGAGTCCCTTGGATGCGGGTGGCACAGGACCGATCAGTGTAGAAAACTTTGCGGATCTCATCGTTTCTGACACGGTCTTCTTTTGAGCTTTCATTGGTGGTGACAATTTTAACGCCTTCACTCTGAATCTAGCTTTCTATTTAATTTGGAGGTAGTGAACTCACATGTTTATCGCTAGGGTCTCCCTTGAACAGCTGCATGGTGACAGACGGCAGCATCACGAACTCCTTCTCCAGGTCTTGAAGGTCGCTGAAACAACAAGTTTTCATAATTTTATTTTTGGTATACCAAAAATAAAATTGCTAAACATAGCAATTTTTTGCAATTTATTCTTATGTAAATATTGCACTTTAAAATATTATTAATTGCTTGGTCAGCTCATGGCGAGTTAAGCACTTACGAAATTCGTCCTGAACCCATCGATGGATTTTTTCAGTACACAATAATTTCACAAGCCTAAGGCCCGATTATATCAATCTTCACCTAAGTATTAATCTATGGTATAACGCTCCGATTTGTAATGGAGCAGGACAGAACTGGACAGCCTTAAACCGTTGGTGACTGTTGGCAACTCTCAGTGACTGTCGGCGACTGAAAGCGCTTGTCGGTGACTGATAGCGCTTGCCGGTGACAGGTGGCGAATAATGGTAGCTCTCAATGACTGTCGGTTACTGTCAGCGTTTGTCGGTGGCTCTCAGCGTTTGTTGGTGACTTGTTAGCGCTTGTCGGTGTCAAGTAGCGATTGATGGTAACTCTCGGCGACTGTCAGTACCTGTAGGTGACTGAGCGACTAAAGCTGTCAATGATCTATCTACCTGTCCGGATCCGCCAGCGCTTTCCCCTGCCTGTCTCCCTGTCGGTGGAAGACGTGGAACTGCAGCAGGTCGCGCCTTCGGTACCGGCAGCGAACGTGGTACCCCCTGCCCTGGCCGGTGACGATCTTCGGGTGCGGTTGTACTATGATGTTGTTGTAGTATTCTACTGTTCCGTCGTCCTGGAAAAGAAATAAATAAATTTAGACAACATCACATAGGTTCTAATCTTTAAATTTATTTATAAACTAGTGGCCCGCCCTCACTTCGCTACGGGACCGTAATTCAGAAATGAACCAATAGATGGCGCTGTGTCCAATTACATCGCGCAAGCGTTTCGTGTTTTCGGTTTACCTATAAGCCTTGTCGTTGTCTGTAGAAGTTATCTCTTTATAAATAGTATAGAATAGAGAAGATAGTCTACCACCATAACCTTTCCAGGAATATAGAAATGAACTTTTAATAAGGCGTAGGTTATGATGCGTAGCCGTCAACAATGGCGGGACGTGACGTCACGTCGCGCACGAATTTCGGAAGGAAGTCGATGGAACGATTTGAATTTGTAATTTTAACGGGCGGAGAAAGACTGGCAGGTATGAATAATTTTGTTATGTTAATTTAACTGTTATTGTTCTAATTACGTTTAAAAAGTTTTAATATAGGTGGGTATCTTTAGAAAGTATTCTAGTCCATTTGACATCCTAACTAATATTACAAATGCGAAAGTAACTCGCTGTTTGTCTGTGACTCATTCACGCCAAAACTACTGAACGGATTTGAATGAAATTTGGTATGCAGATAGTCTAAACCCTGAGAAAGAACATAGGCTTTCTCAGGGTTTAGACTATCTTGTAAGGGGTTAAAAATGGAGGGGAGAAAATTATTAAATAATTAAAATGCTTGTGTTTGAGTTTGAGGGGGGCCACGTTTAGCCATACTCCTACTTATTCTGAGGAGTGTTGCCACAACATATTTAAAGTTATTTTTACAAAGTTAGGTTAGGGTTATTCTTTTTATGACCCAGAAATCCTTAATTAAACACTGCCAAAGAGGCGGCTAATCTCCCGCCTAATTACATTATGGCTAGCCGCATTGAATGACGTATGACGCCGAATACATTCCGGCCGTTTTTTTATTGAACTGCATTCAATCCGGCTTATCGTTGAACCACCGCATTTCAAAACGGCCCTGTGTTAGAAAACAGCTAGCCGTTATGTAATCTGGCGGATTATACGATCCGGCTGCGAAATATACTCGTTAGTATAATCTCCTTCCTTTCCTTTCTTTTCCTTTCGCCGCACCTTTTCCCTTTTTCTTGACCCAAAGGTTGACTGGACATACTGAAGAGTTTGTTTGTTTGTTTGTTTGTTTGTTTGAACGCGCTAATCTCCGAAACTACGGTGCGATTGAATATTCTTTTTTTGTTGGATAGTCCATTTATCGAGGAAGGCTATAGGCTAAATAACATTACGCTATGACCAATAGGAGCAAAGACAGAGCGGTAAATGTGTAAAAACGGGGAAAATTATTCATTTTTGAAGGCTTTCTTTGCGTGCGCTGCGGAAACGGTTCAAGATACACAAAAAATATGTATGAAAGAATTATTCCTCTATACATGATCTAAAAAAAAGTCCGCGACGGCATATGTCTATCTTTTAAGGTTTAGTCACAATGACCGTTTTTATGGTACCAAATTTGGTCGAAATAATTTTTAAGTTGTATCAACAAATAATATTAAGGGGGTTGTAAGGGGTTAAAAGGGGGGTAAAAAGTTACTTTTCCACGCGGACGAAGTCGCGGGCGGCCGCTAGTGTGCAATAAAGTTTTAAATAAAAATAAAATAAATAATCTCCCGAAACAAAGTGAATGTGATAACGATGTTATTCGACTGTGACAAATATTAATGATCATCACCAGAACTGAAGTGATGGTAATGATGATGAGCTGGCCTCAATTGATTCTTGGAGAATTAACCTTTTTTTAGAACTGTGAGTAAAAGTGGGTTTAATAATTTGAAAGTTTTTTTTGTTTTTTCCAAACGACGACCAATCTTTTTGCCATGGCATTAGATTACGCCGAGAGAGTGAGGGAACTGGAGGCCCATTTAAATGCGCGCTATACAATCAAACCAATCAACCCGGTCTCAAACTAGGGCAACCCCTAAACTATGAGTACCAGATGACGATAATTAACTGGGGGCGTCAACCCAGAACACCCAGAACTAAGAAAACTTAGAAATTATAATTTCCTAAATTGACTTGACCGGGTGTCGAACCCGAGACCTTTCGCGCTTCGGGCGAACACCTTAGCCACTGCGCCATTGAGGCCGTCGTGCGTCGGATAAATGATGAAGATGATAATAAACGGGTCCCACGAACAAAATCGTATCTGCTAAGTAAAACATAGCAGATACGATTTTGTTCTTAGGACCCGTATTTACACAAATCCTAAGATAAAGATCAAAGAGATTATCATTATACCAACTCGATAAAAAACATATTGAAAGCGAATATCAATTGAAAGTTTTGCATATTATATGCGCCAATACAATATCTGAGAAACTTTATAAAAAAAGCCTTACAAACTGAGATACGACCTTTCCTTCGGCCTTGTGCGGTCAGCCTGTGGTTGTGGGCGGACACAGGCCGGCAAGTGGTATTTAATAGGCTTGCGCCATAATAGTTCACTTGAGTGAAAAGATTATTATACAACTGATAAGAGTAGGTTTGTAATGATTATTTATTTTGCCTGGTCGGTTTGGTAGTGACTCTGCATGATACGCCAAAGGTCGTGGGTTCGATCCCATCCTGGACAAACATTCGAATGATGAACACTTGTGTCTGTTCAGTGTGGGGTGCCTATACAATACATAGGTTTTTAAGTATTGTATTTGTGTTTCCTCTGTTGTCTGATATCTGTAAAGTATGGAGTCAGGTCAAAGTATGAGATGTTGTGTGAATTTATTTATTTAATTTTCGACTCTAATCCACAGTAATAGTTTTGAATTCCGAACGGAGTCATGACAATACCTATATGAGGTGTTGTATTAAATTATTATTTTATTTGAGTTGACTTACTTGAGTTGAAGCAAAATTCTGGATTAAGATTTATGACGTAGTAAAGATACGTACGTTACCACAGAATACTTAATAGTCGTTACTTAAACCACTAAGACCAACGGAGAGGGCAATAAAGATTGAGTGAAAAGAACTACATCTGAACTACTCTCTTAAAGACAACACAAGTCTGTTAATAGTGGTATAGACTGGTTTGTAGAGTATTCATTCCTATTTTTAGATCAGAAAGGAAAAATCATGGAGTCATTGCAAAGACTTTTGAATAGCTACTGGTACAGCGCCTGCAATAAAATGTAAACACCTAGACCCTTAAGCCAGGACTATAAGGTTCATATTTGAATTAGGTTGTATACTTATTAGTGCGGGCTGTACCTAGTTCGTAACTTATATTTAGACGACTGCAGACCAAATAAGTTGAAAAAGTTCCTTCTCAGACTGTGTTTTATAATTGTATCTTGCGCCACGCCCTAGCTTCGCACTGGTGCATTATCATGCGTGTTTATACTAATTAGGTATATAATATATTACAAACCTTCCTTTTGAATTAGATACTCCTATGTATTTACCAAAACTGTGAGAAATTCTTTGCGTAGTTTTAATGATCTAAAGATACCTATAGTAGTTGTGTTTGCTGTGTTTCGCCGAGTGAGTGAAGGTACTGGAGGCCCTATCGGGGGGGAAAGGGGATAAAAGGTTAGGCAGCCGCACTTGTGACGGTCCACTGGGGTTGCAGGTGTCCATGGGCGGCAGCAATATGACTTCCCATCAGTGTGAATTCGCCTGCTCGGTCCGGCTACCTATCACATAAAAAAGGGAGATATAGAGGAAACGACTTTGCTTTATATTACTGAAAACTAGCTATTACCCGCGACTTTGTCCTCGAATAGAATGTTCGGGTAGCATTTTTAATTATTTAATAATTTTCACCCCCTCTTTTAACCCCTTTTCGCAATAAAAAGTACCTAGCCTACGTTCTTTCTCAGGGTCTAGACCAGCGGTCGTCACACTTTACTGTTCAAGGGCCGCACATACAATGTGAGCACCAGGGACCGGGCCGCAGTATAAATGTGAATGCGTTTCAAGAGCATTTGCATCTATAACTATTGCGTCTATTACTTCTCTACTCAAAAACCAATAAACTGATTTACATGGAATTCGATATAAGTACAGATATGTTGTTGACTATCTACTTTATCGCGGGCCGCACAAACAACGTCCACGGGCCGCAGTTTGACGACCACGGGTCTAGACCGTGGTATCACTGCAGTCGAGCCATACAAACACGAGTTTTTTAATTTTACGGTGGCATGTAAAATTATATCTTTATTGGGGATGGATACTACGATCACGAATGATAGGGACGAACAGAATGGAATGGTAGAGATTAGGTTCGCCTAGCTATTGTATTATCATTTAGTGCAATAAAGTTTCAAAGTTTAAAATCCATACAGACCTACTAATATTATAAATGCGAAAGTAACTCTGTCTGTCTGTCTGTTACTCTTTCACGCCAAAACTACTGAACAGATTTAAATGAAATTTGGTATACAGATGATCTAGACCCTGAGAAAGAACATAGGCTACTTTTTATTGCGAAAAGGGGGTTGTAAGGGGTTAAAAGTGGGGTAAAAAGTTACTTTTCCACGCGGACGAAGTCGCGGGCGGCCGCTAGTACTTAAATAAATAGAAGAAGGAACATAACTCCAGGGCCCAGATAACCTGGCAAAAGGGCAGGAAGATGATGATCTTTAAGTACGTATGTCAAGAGAATATGTCAGAATATGTCATACATTTTGTAAGTATGTCAAGAGAATAATGTCATAAACTTTGTAGGTAAAGTGATTGCAAAGGGCTCAATGAAGACATATTTTCCTCGTCGCCCTATAAGGTATGTTACGACATCACCCGTTGAGTGAATCCTGCGCAGATGACGTCAGAGCGTTGGTGGACTCATTATGTATGTTTATGTTAAAATTATTTAAGTGTTAATAACCTACATAATCTCCTTGCGTGATCGTCAGAAATGATGAGATGTATGTCTGTCTGTATGTTTGTATTTCTTTACGGCAAAACGGAGCGACGAATTGACGTGATGTTTAATTATTTTAACAAAACGTAATTTTAACAAAACGTAATTTTAACAAACTACACGAAATCAGTTAATTTCACAAAACGTATTTTTTTCGCATAAACAATAAAAATACCAACTCAACGAATTAAGTTAATTTCACCCAAAGGTTATTTTTAGCTCATTCAATAAAAATACCAAATCACTAAATTTAACACACCACTAGACGAATTAACATTAACTTATTTTCAGTTAATTTTTCTCTCGGACAATAATGAACCATATTTTGTTTCTAATAGACGTCATTTTCTCTCACTCCGTAAACACAGTTTTTAACAGTTTTAACACTACCGCCATTGGTGCCATCTATCTGAGTTTCGTCGCATCGTCGCATTCTCGGCGCCATATTAGCAAAAAATAAATACGCGCTTATTGGTACATGATTCCGCACGAATCCACTAGGTGATGCTGTAGTGCAAGAAGCTACATAAAGAATTACGAAAAGTGAAATTTAGCTTTTTACGGGAATTTTTCTTAACATTGTTAATGGGTATTTTTTTTTATCGTGTTAATTTAATGGTTATAACTATTAACGCCCACTACTACATCGCGGTAGCGTTTCGTGTTTTCGGTTTACCTATAAGCCTTGTCGTTGTCTATTGAAGTTATCTCTTTATAAATAGTATAGATGGATGACACGATGACGAATGATAGGGACGAACAGAATGGGATGGTAGAGAGTGCCTCTTGGAATTAGGTTCGCCTAGCTATTGTTTTATCTTTTAGTGCAATAAAGTTTAAAATAAATAAATAGAAGAAGAAACATAACCCCAGAGCCCAGATAACCTGGGAAAAGGGCAGGAAGATGATGAATGATGATCTTTCAGTATGTCAAGAGAATATGTCAGAATATGTCATACATTTTGTAAGTATGTCAAGAGAATAATGTCATAAACTTTGTAGGTAAAATGATTGCAAAGGGCTCAATGAAGACATATTTTCCTCGTCGCCCTATAAGGTATGTTACGACATCACCCGTTGAGTGAATCCTGCGCAGATGACGTCAGAGCGTTGGTGGACTCATTATGTATGTTTATGTTAAAATTATTTAGTATTAATAACCTACATAATCTCCTTGCGTGATCGTGTCAGAAATGATCCGCAGGAGATCTAGGGTCGCGGACATAGCCCAAAGAATTGCGTGGCTGAAGTGGCAATGGGCAGGGCACATTGCGAGGATACCAGACGGCCGTTGGGGTAGAAAGGTCTTTGAGTGGAGGCCGCAGCCGTGGCAGGCCTCCCACCAGGTGGACCGACGATCTAGAAGAGGTCGCAGGTGTCCCTTGGATGCGGGTGGCCCAGGACTGATCTGTGTGGAGAACTTTGGGGTGAATCTACATAACGCCTAGTCTAGTGTTTTAAGTATCAGACCGATATCTTGGGGGTCTATTTCCTTGGATTATTGTAAGTTATTTTGCTCAAATGAAACTCTGTAACTTAGGTGACTATTTTGAAAAAGAGTAACTACTGAGTTTCTTGCTGGTGTCTTCTTCTCAGTAGAAATCGACGTTCCGAACCAGTGGTAGATTATAATATTATGTTTTGACATTCATAAGTGTTCTGTATGGACCTAACTTGAATAAAGATTTTTTTCTATTTCTAGGTTCGATTCCCGGATCGAGCAAAAGTATCTTTCGAATTTTACAATATAGCTCGAATTTATGTGATAGGTGGCAGACGTGCAGACGGATTACCGCCGCCTATAGATAACTTTAACCTTAGTGCTGCTTAACTTTAACCCCCTTTCCCTCCAATTGGGCCACCGGTACTCCCACACTCCGAAACACAACACAGCGCTGCTTCACGCTGGTCTTCTGTGAGGCCGTGGTATCTCTGGTCGATTCATGCCAAAGCGTGGCTCTCCCAAGGAATAAATTAGTACGACCGTGACTCCGGTCGAGCCGGCCCATTCATGCCGAAGCATGGCTCTCCTCAATTAGTACAAGAATAACATTGAAAGTAATCCTCAAGTTTGTATTAAGACCTCTAAAACTAACGTGGGCCGATCTGAATAACAACTTAGCATAATATTAATGTGTCTCTCAAGCGGACACCATATTTGAAATGTCAGTTTTTATTACAAGATATCCTATATTAAAGGAGCGTTGCACAACATAATCCAACTTAAGTCCACTTAATGTTGTGAACGTCCATGGATGGAGCTTTCTAAGGCTGTTCACCAAAGAGGAGTGGGGCGGACCATAATCAGCATCATCATCATCAGCCTGTTGCAGTCCACTGCTGGACATAGGCCTCTCCAAATGCTCGCCACTTTGATCGATCTTCGGCTACTCGCATCCAGCTCCAGCCAGCCCTCTTGCGCAGATCGTCACTCCATCTGGCCTGAGGTCGTCCTATACTACGTTTGCCAAGACGCGGTCTCCTCTCCAGAACTCGTTTACCCCAACGGTTGTCAGTTCTGCGGACCAGAGTGATCCGCCAATATGACATAAAAACTCCTCTACTCAACAAACAAATTTCTTCTTTTGGTGGATTTACTCCGCTCCGCTTTGGTCGACCGGCAGCCTAAAGGTGCTTTTCCACCAGAGATGCGCTATGCTACCATGCTACTACGTTTGATATCCACCAATCATATTTATTGGTGCACATAGCTTAGCACAGGTGGAAACAGATTAAACTAAGATATGTTTTTTATATATGGAAACATGCGTGCTATGGACACCTATGGATATGTGCTATAGATATGCTTGCTATGGGTCATCGCGAGTGGTGTCAGCTATTGTGCATTTCCCTACTAACAATATTAATAACAGTGGTGGGCACGGACGTATATATAGTTTTGACAAGGGGGGTGTCAAAGAATTACGAATCAACCAACCCCCCCCCCCCGTGCTCGGATTTAACAATCTCCCTAATTGTAATAATATTTTACAACTCGTGAGGTTGATTTGGGGCTATCTAAAATTTGCTACCCCACCAACTTTGCCGACCCCTTCATTAAGTCGCCTATGGCTATAGTTGATTCAACCTTATGTCAAACCAGGCCTCAATGGGGGGAGGGGTCCGGACCCCCTGGACCCCCCCCTTATATACGTCCATGGTGGTGGGACAAGATCTATTTTGATGTGGGCAAGACTGATTTCGTGCCCTTTTCTGTGTGTTGAAGTACAAGTAAAGTGACCTTCGATGATGGAACCCCCCCTCCCCCCCCATGGTGATTTATCGATATTATGAGCCGCTGGGGGAACACCCCCCCCTTTTTTAATTGTGAGGCCCCTTGTCGCTTACGCCGCCTTTGTCCTCAAACATCCGTTGTCACCAATTTCTTTAGGCATACATTCTATAGGCCTACAGCATAAAAAATATCCAAAGTTTGTCATCTTTCTATTTGTCTTTCCATTGTCTGTGTCACACCAACATTCAATATTTGTTTAGGATTGTTTGTTTCATAACACCCCTAAGTTTTGTTATGGAATAAAATGGAGAGTCACTTGAGAGACAAAAAATGGATCAATAGATAAACACCAGGTTGCTTGGAAGAGATCGCTCATACTGATAAGGCCATGTTATTCTGATGTATAAGCTAGATTATTGTATTCGGTAGTTTTTGCGTGAAAGAGGAGTAAACATCCATCCATCCATACTTACAAACTTTCACGTTTATAATATTAGTGGGCTAATCCACACTAATATTATAAATGGGAAAGTGTGTTTGTCTGTCTGTATGTTTGTATTTCTTTACGGCAAAACGGAGCGACGAATTGACGTGATGTTTAATTATTTTTTATGTGATAGGTAGCAAACGAGCAGGTGGATCATCTGATGGTAAGCAATTGCCGCCGCCCCATGGACACTTGCAACACCAGTGGAGTTACACGTGCGCTGCCAACCTTTAATCCTCTTTCCCTCCCCGGGTGGGCCTCCGGTACCCTCACTCACTCGGCGAAACGCAGCACAGGGGCTGCTTCACGCCGGTTTTCTGTGAGGCAGTGGTATCACTCCGGTCGAGCCGGCCCATTCATGCCGATTAATTGGAGATAGTTGAAGGGATGAGAGTAACTTAGGCTACTTTTTGCTTTGCAAGCAAAGCTGCGTGCAAAAGATAGTTCTAGCTTTAAAGTGCCACTAAATAAAGTGCCAACCTTATGTTCCATCCAAGAATCACTGAATGAAACGAACAATTATTGCTCAAAAGACTATTTGCCCGCATCAAAGCTGACCTTCAAGCCATCCATCCACGGTTGTAGGCTTCATGATGTCATTGTATGCAAATATTTATGCTCGTCTATAACTACGTTACGCTGTTTACCTCTTTTATTGAAACTTCACGAAATTTACTCACGATCCAAGCCAATTTATTCGAAAAAATAAAAAAATAAAAAATTGAGACAACATCACATACATTATCCTGGTCCCAAACTAAGGTTTTCCCTTGTAACTATGGAAACCAGAAAAAACGAAGGAACTACAAACACCCAGACCCAAGACAAATATCATTATTCAATTGTTTCATCAACAAACATTTGTCTTGATGCGGGAATCGAACCCGCGACCCTTGCGTCTCAACCGGCGCTCAAACCACTACGAAAGAAGTGAAGTAAACTAAATATTAAAAGACCACACACGATCAGTTCTTTCCTAAATTTGTGGCGTTAGTATAATGTTTCAATCAATCAATCAATCAATCATTTATTTGCGATAGAACATGGTTATAAATTGAACATGGTTATTGATTGTTTGCTCGAGAGATGGCGTTACTGTAGCAGTCATTAAGTCCATAGATCAATGACCGTAGAATAAACTAAAATATAGCTATTACTTATATGATCTGTGGTATAGCCTACAATGTCCCACTGCAGAGAAAAAGCTTCCATCCTTAGGATGAATCAAAACCTCCATCATAGAGTAGAATCAATTCATCGCTACTATGATGGGATTAAGCATAATCAGCTTACTTGCCTAATGCGGATTGGTGATTTCGGTTTACCTAAGAGTTTTAATCATTATAATATCGTAGTTATAATCATTTTTAACCGACTTAAAAAAGGAGGAAGGTTCTCAATTCGATCCGTATGTTTTTTTTTGTATGTGTTACTCGATTTCTCCGCCAATTATGAATGGATTTTTATGATATTTTTTTGTGCCAAACAAAAAAAAAACATAAAAATCCATTAATATATAGGCTATAATTCAAATTTTATCAACATTTACTCAGTGGTTTTTGAAAAAAAAAAACCAAAAATCCAATAAAAAATGTTGGTGTAGTCTGAAAGTCGCTTTTTTTTTTCAAAAATTAATATTATAGTTGTCTAGGTATAGACGGTACGGTTATAAATAGTATAGAAGATATTTATATACTACCAACTAACTGCTAAAAATAGAATATTCATTGAATATCCAGATTCTAACCACGTGTTTCCTCGCCAGTGTTGTCAGCATTGCGTCACTGTCGCTCGAGGGTCTGGCATGCATACTGAGCTTTCCCAGGAACCCATTTAGCATTAGCAAACCGATGAAAATTTGTTAAAATTACGGTACATAGTTTAGATATTTCCGCCACCCTACTTTAGTGCAGTGGCGTGTGGTAGATAGCTAGATATTAGATAGATAGATAGATATTCTTTATTTTATTTTATTTTATTAAAACACAAAATCCACAGCTCTTAAAATTAGTACAACAATCTTCTATACTAAACATACAGCCAATAACGGATTTACTTTTTACTAACAACTCTTAAAATAATAAATACTTTATTGCACAGAAATAGAATATATGACTGAAACAACAGCTATAGACAGTACAATAAGGCGGTCTTATCGCTTGTTGCGATTTCTTCCAGACAAACTTTAGGTAGAGGAGAGAAAACAGCGTGTTGGCAATGGGGGCAAGGCAGTGCAAAGAGATTGCTGAATGAAAATAAGAAGTTCAGATACTTATAATTATACATGACATATTTAAATAATAATAAGACATACATAAATATTAATATACATAAATAATATACATACAAACAAAAATTAATAAGTAATAAATCATAAATAAATAGCTTAAAAGGTTCTATATGGATAAATACAAATGACCAAAGATGATATTCTTTATTGCCCCCCCCCCCCCCTAAAGTAAGGTACAATTTCGAAGTTTTATATTTTGATACTGTTGGCGATAGATCTAGCTGGCAACCCCGTTGCTAGTAGTTGTTGATTGTCAGTCAGGCTAGCAACGGGGTGCGCTTAGAATATTTTATAAGTGTTGGCAAGCCTTCGCTGTGTTTATATTGTGCCGCTAGCGATCACAATATCAAAACTTGCCCGAAGTTCAGGGCGCTACAAGTCGGCGATCGCATAGCCTGGGTTCGCGAGAATAAACTTTGTGCCCGGTGTCTACGCAAAGGCAAGCACGATTTTAAGTACTGCAGGGCGAAACCATGTGGCATTGGTGGGTGCACGGGTCTGCATAATAAAATTATCCATTCTGCGGAAAATACGCGGTTTTTCATTACACCCAAACGTAAATAATGTCACGTCATCTGTCGTTCCCACGTCATCGACATCTCATGTCAATAGTGTCAGCAATAAAAAAGAAATTCAACTGGGTAATAATAGACAAGGTTTTGCTGAATCGAATGAGGTTTTAAGTTACTCCAACGATAATCAAATTCATAATACTTCATATTCATGTGCGTCTAAAAGTGATAATTCCGTGCTTTTGAAAGTATTACCCGTAATACTTTCTGGCCCTAAGGGCGAAGTTGAGACTTTTGCGCTTCTAGACGACGGGTCTACAGCAACCCTCCTCGATGAGGAGTTAGCAGATCAGCTAGGTGTTACTGGGGCTAAAGAGAATATGTGTATTGAAACCATAACGGGTGGTAGTAGGAATATTCCTGTCAGGTTTGTAGATGTCGAAATACGCGGTAAATACTGCGATAAGAGGTATACTGTCCGCAAAGCGCGCACTATTCCTCATCTAAAGCTTAGACCTCAGGAGGTCACGGTGGGGGATGTTAGCTTTCCGCATCTACAGGATATCTCGGCCCAGTTAGTTTACAGCATGGCTGCCCCCAAAGTGTTAATAGGCACTTCCGATTGGCGTTTAACGCTATCGAGCGAGAACAGAGTAGGTACCGCGCCTCAGCCGGTGGCAGTTCGTACCGCCTTGGGTTGGGTTTCGTTTGGTAGCCTTCCTCTAAATTCTCCTTATACCCATTCTGTCAACCACATTAGTTCGTGGAAATTTAATGAGAACGCGAAGCAGATGCCAGTTGATTCGGCCTTTTTAAAGAGATGGTCGCATAGCCCATTCTCTTTTAAAGATGCAGAGGAGACTTGGCCGCAACCCGACACGGTTTTAAATGATTGCCTTGAGGTTGATGCTGAGCTGCGACCTCGCGAAAGGTTTCAGCTTGTTAATCGTACACCCTTGTCAACAGAACGGTTTTCGCGTTGCCGTCGGCTACTACGGGTAGCCGCAAGAGCTTTTCAATTCGCGCCGCTGTTAAGAAGTAGAGAGACGCGCTCCGCAAGCATTTTATGCAGAGTTGGTTGGCGGCCGCTGCTCGCATGCGACGTCCAGAACGCAGAAGAGTTCCTGCTCGAATCGGATCAGCGAGACGCTTTCGCGGAGAAACTAGAAAAGGTCATCCCGAAGAATAGCCGCCTACGCATCCTCGATCGTCGATTGGCTGACGACGTCTTGCTGAGGGCATGTGGCAGGATTGTCTCAGTCTCTGCAGCACCAGAAGTCAAGAATCCGGTTATTCTGGATAGTCGACCCCCGATAGAGCAGCTCTTGATCGCAGACTGCCATACTAAGGCTACGCATGGACGAAACGAGTCAGGCGTCGTCCAGGTGGGACAGAAATATGTTGTCCTCAATCCGCGTCCGATCGTCCGATTTATCGCCGCCAGGCGTCAATTCTGCCGCTTTGAGATAGCGCAACCTGCACCTCCTCCACCCGGTGACCCCCCGGAGGAGCGACTTCAGCTTCATCACCAGCCGTTTGAGTTTGCCGGTCTCGGCTATGTTAGCCCAGTAAAGAAGGCTCGAGAGAAAAGGTGTGTGGCACCTCTCATGTTCCTGGTAAGAAGGGCAATGCACCAAGAAGTGGTGGAAGTTGTGGGGAGCTCGACTGCAGTTAGCCATTATGGCAATTCGGAGACTGATAGAGAGTCACGGATGCCCCGCCTCAAATTCCTATCAGACAGCGAGGTGAGGAGACTGCAAGCAGCGAACTGTCTTTCGACGCAAACAGGCTCTTTGGGTTTCCGGCGGGCTTACTACTCAGAAGAAGGCTTCGTCTCGTCGAGGAGTTTTGGATTCACCAGGGTTGAGAAATACTTGCACAACCCGTTTCCGCGAGGCCCATTATACCAGCATGACAATTTGAAAGCAAAGATGTATTTTAATCTGTGACGGTGATTAACCACGTCAAGCCTGGTCTCGCGGCAGGGCAGTGCAGGTGTTCCCCTGCAAAGACGGCATTGCGAGTAGCGGACGTGAGGACCAGCGCAGGGGTCCTTCGGCGACCTGCGCGTAATTAGCCAAGCTGGACCTATCGCCATAGCTTCTCTGCTAAGACCTTCGGCTCTTACCAGGGGGGAGAGATGTTGGCGATAGATCTAGCTGGCAACCCCGTTGCTAGTAGTTGTTGATTGTCAGTCAGGCTAGCAACGGGGTGCCTTAGAATATTTTATAAGTTTGGTTTTACTATTTTCTGTAAATATATGTGGTCATCTTAGAATAATAACTCTATAGAAACCTAATGCGTCCGCACAATTAAAGCTTAGTGGGTGGTACCCTAATTGGCGAAGGGGCTCGGTGGTACCCTTAGTGTCAAATGTGACAGCGACCCGAACGTGTCTCCCGAAATAAAAATCATTATGACGGTTTGTGCGGTTAAATCGTGTCACAATAGAAATTAAAGGGAGAATAAGAATAATATTATCACTATTCACAAGTAAGCTTTCAATATTTCATTGTATCTTGTTTATATTTAATCCAAAATAGAAACGTTTATTTTCAATGTTCAGTGTTGCCCAATTGAGAAAAAATATTTTCCCATTTTTCCTGACTTTTATCCAACTAATTATTTTATAAAACAATTATTGCTAACATATTTTCCTAATGTAAGTACCTACGACATATAGTCGACTGAGGGGCATTTCCTCGTGCACTCGACATTGTAGTTCGAATTATAGTCCTGTTTCAATTATGATGTCCCTCTGGACATTTCGAAGAACGTAACTCTGCATGTTACGTGTACGTAACGCGCGAGATCTATAGATCAAATCAAATATTATATCTTTTTGTACTTGGTAGTAGATCGTCATTAAGAAAATATACAATTATACAAAAATACCCTACAATTATAGTCCGTTTACAATACATTCAATTATGAAGTCCCTTTTTGTATTTGGTTGTTAATCGTCATTTGAAAATTATACAATAATTCAAAAACATCCTACAATTGATTCACAAGCAAAATTAACATATTGTTTTTGAATATAATGCTCAAAATAATGTAAACTTCAAAATAAAACAATAGTTATTTTTGCGCGATTGCGGTTACGTACTATGGTTTGTGATTGACTTTTGAACATAGTGACGCACCTCAAGTATTCGGCATGTCCCAGAGATACAAAATTCTATATTTGCCGATTTAAAAAAATCGTGTTCATTAATCATCATCTGCCATTTTGAGTGTCACTTCAATCACTACGAGGAGAGTGCAGAAAAGCCAACGACTAAGTCTGCAGCATGAAACAATAGCGATGACCTTGAGTGCCCAGAAACCAATTTTAGTAGAAATTCATCTGTTCTACAAGTGCGCAAACTAACCATCGCTATTGTTAGATGCCGCGGACTATACAATAAGACGTACGTGTTTTTCTTAAGTTAGTTTGTGTTGTTTGTTGTTGAGTGTCGTTTATTGTTTTGTTTGTAATGCCAAATAAAGTCTAAAAGTGTTCTTTCGACAATCTCTAAAAAACCTTAGTTGTTGAAAGTTACTTTGATTAAAATTGGTTACAAATCGATAATCGATACCGCTGAATATCGATTTCAAAGAGTACTTCCTTAGTACTGAACTTTTGACATCTTTCCAAAGGGACATCATAATTGAAATAGACTATAGACCAAGTATTTGTATTGACGATAAATTTCATAATTCGACTTCATTGTCGAGTGCTCGCAAAATAAATTATACAAAAAAAAATTTTTGTTATCTTCCATTCATATCAGTTTAATAATATTCTATTTACACCTCATAAAACATTACCTACCCCAAGCCACACTATTATTAATTGTGTTTGCCTAAAGGTTGTGACCAACATACACATACCAATGTACCACCGAAATTGTACGTTAAATTTCCATAATACCTAGTGCTTATGTCGTAGTTTTTTGTGAACGTATCTATTAGATCTATCTCGCAATAAACTTTACATTACTTGTTCATACACACCGACCAACATTTTACGACACATTAGAAAACACTATTGAGGCGTCCGATTTATTTCCCCGTTTCGGGGAAACTTCACCTTTACTAGCATCACATTTTGTAATGACAAAAGTGTCAGTACGGTGCGCAGTAGGCTGCGTGAATTTTTTTGTGTCTCATTTTTGACAGAGCTCTAGTATGGAGACTCTCCTTCTATAGAGTTATTATTCTAAGGTGGTCATAGTGAATATACAAATTCAGTAAAGTATATGGCTCTCATTCCGTAACTAACAGATACATTATTGTTTCATCTGTGAATGATACGTGCATTGGAAATATATAAGTTTGCTGATATCATAAGTTTTACTTGCATCACCAATCCAGCTGGATTGGTGATGCCAGTCTTATGATATTGGACTGTATAGCTAAAGTTTGCTGATATCATAAGTTTTACTGGCATCACCAATCCAGCTGGATTGGTGATGCCAGTCTTATGATATTGGACTGTATAGCTATACAGTCCAACGCCAACATCTAGCTTACACTTACATTGTCAGTGGCCATAGTATTACACCCCATCAGAGGCAGGGTGTACGCCAGGTCCCCTCTCGCTCCCTCGTACTCCCGAAGACAAGAAGAGTTGCTGCCCAGCCCCGCTGGGTACACGATGCCGTTGAACGTGTCGTACACACTGGAATAGAAAGAGACGGATGAATATATCACGTAATGACACAGAATACTTAATAGTACATGTACAGAAAGCCCACTCCTAAAAACCGTTTATGGAAATGAAGACTCAGCTACCATAACATAACGTTGAAATTCCGACCGCCCAGCGTTCAATGCCTACCATTATTCATACCTAGAAGTGCGTTCTCTTTCTATCGCAAGCAACTGTCGCGCGTGCGTCACCGCTCGTTCGTGATTTTCTACTAATTTGCCCCTCCGGAGGGGACGCCGCATGTACTTGCAAGTTCGATACCTACACGCGGAGTGGGACAGGCCTGGTTATGATTAGGTACTTTAGTTCCGGAGTAGGGTAGCAAGCATAAGTCATTTTGATCTTCAGTGCATTGACACCCCTGGCTATAAGGTCATCTCAATCAAAGAACTTATTTTTAGCCAAATTCAAAAAAAGAAGGAACTTCTCAATTCGTCTGTATGTTTTTTATTATTATTAACATCTTGAACTTGTGTTACAGATATCGGACAACAGAGGAAAGACTAATATAATAATTAGGTAAATAATATAATAATATAACGAGTGTTCATCACACGAATGTTTGTCCAAGGTGGGGATCAAACCCACGGCCTTTGGCGTATGAGGCACTACCAAATGCGCCACCCAAAAATTTCGATGTTTTTTTTTTACTGAACTGATTATTTGTACAGAACAGAAGTCGTTGTACTGAATGGTTAATGTTGCCAGCCTGTATATAAAAGAATCTTGAAAAATACCACATAAAACTGCGCCAAGGCACACGAGTAATGATACATTTAATGACATAATTGTATGTCAGTCATTAAGCAACTTAAAGTGGCATGTTGGCCATATTTATACTCATAAGTCATGTAATCACCTACTTGAAGGTCAGACAAAATTACTTTTTTCGCAGTATGATTACTTACGTATATTGTTTTGGAAGAATATTTTCATTAAACTAATATTTAAAGGCGAAATTGGTAACTTATCTTCTATATACTATTATAAAGAGATAACTTCTATAGACAACGACAAGGCTTATAGGTAAACCGAAAACACGAAACGCTTGCGCGATGTAATTTAGCACAGCGCCATCTATTGGTTCATTTCTGAATTACGGTCCCGAAGCGAAGTGAGGGCGGGCCGCTAGTTCATGAATATAATAGGATGTACCTACCTGTCTGGAAACATTTATATCCACGAGTTTTACCAACAATTTTGAACATAGTTTGTTCAACGCTTTGTCAAAATTCATCTAAATTTTTTTCGACTCCCCATACAAAAATTTAAGTATGAACAATTTTTTTAAAAAACAATCTTCTTTTCTCCGGAACATAGGGTTATATGTTCCTTAGGGAAAAATTTATATTTTCATCAGTACCTACAACGCTCTCGAGAAGGGAGTGAGACGGTTAAAAAGCACGGTAAAAAGCGAGCTCCTTCTTAAAAGGTTGGCAGCGCAATAGCGACTCCTCTGGTGTTGCGGGTGTCCAATCGCTTACCATCAGGTGATCCGTCTGATCGTCTGCCCCCTATCTCATAAATAAAACGGTGTATATTTTGTGCCTTAAGGGGTTATACGAATGAAACTAGCGCCGCCAACCTGTTTGCACTGATTGTAGCGAAAATACGATATTTTTTAAGAAAGCAAAACATTACAGACTTAGATAAGAGTAAATTGAATTTTTCAAGATGCAATACAATATATAAAACACGCGACAAGTAACAATAATGTCAATTATCGCTAAAAGTGGCCGTTTTTAGCAATAATTAACATTGTTGTTACTTGTCGCGTGTCAGAAATATTGTATTGCATCTGAAAAAATCCAATTTACTTGGATCTTAGTCTGTAATGTTTTATTTTCTTCAAAAATATTTTCGCAACAATCAGTGTAAATAGGTTGGCGGCGCTAGTTTCATTCGTATAGCCCCTTAAAGGACGCGTTGAAGTCTTTTGGCTCAAGAAATGTCCGCCTAAAAACCCCAGGATTGTAAGAAGGAGGAAACACTTGAACTGGAAGGGCATTCCATGACTTGATGGCTCGGGGCAGGAACGAGGAGCTAAACCTCTTGGTGCGCGCGCGCATTGTCTGGATGGTATGTGGATGGCAACGCTGTTCAGCACGTGTTGTTCAGGATTGTATTTTAACAAATAATTATGGCAAAGCCATGCTTCGGCATGAATGGGCCGGCTCGACCGGAGTGATAGCACTGCCTCACAGAAAACCAGCGTGAAGCAGCTCCTGTGCTGTGTTTCGCCGAGTGAGTGAGGGTACCGGAGGATAAAAGGTTAGCAGCGCACTCGTTGCATGTGTTCATGGGCGGCGGCAATTGCTTACCATCAGGTGATCCGCCTGCTTGTCTGCTACCTATCACATAAAAAAAAAACAATAAAATTATCCACAACCAACTTACCTGTTCTCATCGTATGTGTGCGGGAGCGAGACGGTGATGTGCATGCTGTCCCGCTCGCACGCGACGGCGAGCTTGTCGAGTGGCGCGAGCGCAGGCCATTCTGTCGTGTCCTCGGTTGCTAGGGCTTCAGTTGTCGTTGGTGCTTCTGGAATAAAAAAATTGCATAAACTTTCTGTAATCTTTTGTGCAATACAGAGTTATCAATAATGTGTTATCAGAGTTATCAAAACTGTGGGAGAGCCACGCTTCGGCATGAATGGGCCGGCTTGACCGGAGTGATACCACTGCCTCACAGAAAACCGGCGTGAAGCAGCCCCTGTGCTGTGTTTCGCCGAGTGAGTGAGGGTACCGGAGGCCCACCCGGGGGGGAAGGGGATAAAAGGTTGGCAGCGCACTTGTAACTCTACTGGTGTTGCAGGTGTCCATGAGCGGCGGCATTGCTTACCATCAGGTGACCCGCCTGCTCATCTGCTACCTATCACATAAAAAAAAAAATTTAACGGCCTCAATGGCGCAGTGGCTAAGATGTTCGCCCGAGGCGCGAAAGGTACCGGGTTCGATTCCCGGTCAAGTCAATTTAGGAAACTGAATGTTCTAAGTTTTCTTGGGTCTGGGTGTTGTGGGTTGACGCCCCAAGTTAATTATCGTCATCTGGTACTCATAGTACAGGGGTTGCCCTAGTTTGAGACCAGGTTGATTGGTGTGATTGTTTGGCGCATTTATTATTATTATTTATTATACAACATTCGATTCCCGGGTCGAGCCAAAGTATGTTTAGTTTTTCTCGAACATAACTCGGGTTTGTGATCACCAATCCGCATTAGGCAAGTGTGGTGATTAAGCCTGATCCCATCATAGTAGCGATGACTTGATTTGATGGAGGCCTTTGCCCTGCAGTGGGACAGTATATAGGCGGATACTTTACTTTTAAATTAAGTGGGTGGCAAACGATGGTAAGCCACTACTACACATACATACATAGGTATAAGTAGGTACGTATTGCCGGCCGACCCTTTTAAAAATAATAACTCATTATCATAATATTTAAATTAAGAACTCTTTTTGAGTTCTTAATTTTGACAGGTTTTACGTAAATCACGACTTTTTAACCGACTTCAAAGAGGAGGAGGTTCTCAATTCGACCCTTTTTTTGTATGTATGTTACTCGATTTCTCCGCCAATTATGAATGGATTTTAATGATTATTTTTTGTTTGGTAGACCATCATTCAGCGGTGGTCCCATATAAATTTAATAATAAAAACTCTAATAATTGAAAAAAAAAAACAACGAAAAATATATTGTGGCTGTAGTCTTGAAGTTGGTTTATTTTTAGAGCTCATGTACCTGTTTAAAGCAAATCGGAGCTGGCAACACTGTCCACACGAGTGGCAAACGAGCAAGACAAACAGACGGCGAGTGGTCACCGGTGACCGCGCGGTTAGCGACCCGCGCATCCTTACCCTAGGGGACAGGGAGCACTAATTGTAGGGGATATCGATAAAACACCTTAAACCCGTGATCGTCAAACCGCGGCCCGCGGGACGTTAGTCGTGCGGCCCGCGGTAAAGTAGATTCCTTTAATTAATAGTGTTTGAGTTCATCTAAAAAAATGAACACATAATATGCAACCTATTTTGTCGCGCGCTCTTGTTGCCTTTTTTCATATAAAAAAGTAAACCTTGACGCATGTCACTTGTCAAGAAAAATATGTTGTAGAGAATTTTCATGTTTATTTTTGTAAATCTAAAATTAATAAATTCAGATATTAATGTTGAGGATATCTTTAATTTCGTAAATGATTAGATAAATAGTAACTACACAATATAATCTGTACTTCTCATATAATGCGGCCCGGACCTTAGTGCTCACATTGTTATGTGTGGCTCTTGAGCAGTAAAGTGTGACGACCGCTGCCTTAAACCCATCGATATAATCGATTGCTAGGCTATCGCATTAGGTTAAGGCACCTGTCATGGTAGTTTAGATGGTAAATAAATCTATACATATAATAAAAATGTAAAAAAGCTGTGTCTGTACATTGAAGATATTTATCTCAAAATAACTTAGGCCGACTAAAAAACAGTAACAGAACATGAATCAATGATTTTTAAAATTTTTGTCTGTCTGTTTGTCTGTTTGTCTGTTTGTCTGTTTGTTCGCGCTAATCTCGGAAACTACTGAAACCAATTGGAATGATTTTTTTTTATTGTATAGCTGTAATATCAGGGCAACTTATAGGATATATTATATTTTGAAGACCAGGCTCCTTGATGTAGAACCACAACAGCCCAGCTAAACTATAAGAGGTAGGTCAATGGCACTTTAACAAAAGTTGTTCAGATTGATGAGCATTTTATGATGCCATGAAAAAATCTAAGATCATGGAACATCTGGTTTGGAACTCTAAGAGCCCAGCTCCACTATAACAAATATGGAATGAAATGGAATGGAAAATTGTCAAATGTGATGAGCATTTTTGGATGAGATCCTATAAGGATGGATATTCCAAACTTAAACCCCTAATGGAGCGAAAAGGGGGTTCCAAGTTTGTTCATCTTTAAGCCAAGAGTCATAAAAAAGTTCACGCAAACGAAGTTGCGGGCGGCCACTAGTAAATAAATAAATCTCTAGACTGCCTCGGTGGCGCAGTGGGTATTGTCTGTTTCAATTATGATGTCCCTTTGGACATTTCGTAGAACGTAACTCTGCACGTTACGTATACGTAATGCGCGAGATCTTAGATCGAATCAAATATCTCTTTTTGTACTTGGCAGTAAATCGTCATTTGAAAAATATACAATTATAAGAAAATACCCTAGAATTAATTCACAAGCAAAATAAACATTATTTTCTTTGACAGTAGTGCTCAAATAATCTAAAATAATACAATATATTTTGAGCGTAATGGTTACGTACTATGGTTTGTGTTTTATTTTTAAACATATTGACGTACCTCAAGTATTCAGCATGTTCCAGAGATATAAAATTCTATGTTTGCCGATTTAAAAGAAAATAAAAAATAAACATTCACCAGGCAATTTGTCTTTTACAGCTTTTTATTTTGATTAAATCTACCATGCTTTATTCGCGTCACCTATTATGAGGGTTTCGTAAAACGACAAAAATTATCTGTATGTATTTAAGCCTTTGACTGCCACATTACATTATTCCTACTACCCAAATGTTGTCTGGAAGAGATCGCTATTGAGGCGTCCGATTTATTTCCCCGTTTTCGGGGAAACTTCACCTTTACTAGCATCACATTTTGTAATGACAAAAGTGTCAGTACGGTGCGCAGTAGGCTGCGTGAATTTTTTGTGTCTCATTTTGACAGAGCTCTAGTATGGAGACTCTCCTTCTATAGAGTTATTATTCTAAGGTGGTCTAGTGAATATACAAATTCAGTAAAGTATATGGCTCCATTCCGTAACTAACAGATACATTATTGTTTCATCTGTGAATGATACGTGCATTGAAAATATATAAGTTTGCTGATATCATAAGTTTTACTTGCATCCCAATCCAGCTGGATTGGTGATGCCAGTCTTATGATATTGGACTGTATAGCTAAAGTTTGCTGATATCATAAGTTTTACTGGCATCACCAATCCCTGGATTGGTGATGCCAGTCTTATGATATTGGACTGTATAGCTATACAGTCCAACGCCAACATCTAGCTTACACTTACATTGTCAGTGGCCATAGTATTACACCCCATCAGAGGCAGGGTGTACGCCAGGTCCCCTCTCGCTCCCTCGTACTCCCGAAGACAAGAGGAGTTGCTGCCCAGCCCCGCTGGGTACACGATGCCGTTGAACGTGTCGTACACACTGGAATAGAAAGAGACGGATGAATATATCACGTAATGACACAGAATACTTAATAGTACATGTACAGAAAGCCCACTCCTAAAAACCGTTTATGGAAATGAAGACTCAGGCTACCATAACATAACGTTGAAATTCCGACCGCCCAGCGTTCAATGCCTACCATTATTCATACCTAGAAGTGCGTTCTCCTTCTATCGCAAGCAACTGTCGCGCGTGCGTCACCGCGTTCGTGATTTTCTACTAATTTGCCCCTCCGGAGGGGACGCCGCATGTACTTGCAAGTTCGATACCTACACGCGGAGTGGGACAGGCCTGGTAATGATTAGGTACTTTAGTTCCGGAGTAGGGTAGCAAGCATAAGTCATTTTGATCTTCAGTGCATTGACACCCCTGGCTATCAAGTCATTTCAATCAAAGAACTTATTTTTAGCCAAATTCAAAAAAAGAAGGAACTTCTCAATTCGTCTGTATGTTTTTTATATTATTAACATCTTGAACTTGTGTTACAGATATCGGACAAAAGAGGAAAGACTAATATAATACTTAGGTCAATAATATAATATATAACGAGTGTTCATCACACGAATGTTTGTCTAAGGTGGGGATCAAACCCACGGCCTTTGGCGTAGGTATGAGGCACTACCAAATGTGCCACCCAAAAATTTCGATGTTTTTTTTTTACTGAACTGATTATTTGTACAGAACAGAAGTCGTTGTACTGAATGGTTAATGTTGCCAGCCTGTATATAAAAGAATCTTGAAAATACCACATAAAACTGCGCCAAGGCACACGAGTAATGATACATTTAATGACATAATTGTATGTCAGTCATTAAGCAACTTAAAGTGGCATGTTGGCCATATTTATACTCATAAGTCATGTAATCACCTACTTGAAGGTCAGACAAAATTACTTTTTTCGCAGTATGATTACTTACGTATATTGGTTTGAAAGAATATTTCATTAAACTAATATTTAAAGGCAAAATTGGTAACTTATCTTCTATACCTACTATTTATAAAGAGATAACTTCTATAGACAACGACAAGGATTATAGGTAAACCGAAAACGAAACGCTTGCGCGATGTAATTTAGCACAGCGCCATCTATTGGTTCATTTCTGAATTACGGTCCCGAAGCGAAGTGAGGGCGGGCCGCTAGTTCATGAATATATAGGATGTACCTACCTGTCTGGAAACATTTATATCCACGAGTTTTACCAACAATTTTGAACATAGTTTGTTCAACGCTTTGTCAAAATTCATCTAAATTTTTTCGACTCCCATACAAAAATTTAAGTATGAACAATTTTTTTTAAAAAAACATCTTCTTTTCTCCGGAACATAGGGTTATATGTTCCTAGGGAAAAATTTATATTTTCATCAGTACCTACAACGCTCTCGAGAAGGGAGTGAGACGGTTAAAAAGCACGGTAAAGCGAGCGTACCCTTCTTAAAAGGTTGGCAGCGCACTTGCGACTCCTCTGGTGTTGCGGGTGTCCAATCGCTTACCATCAGGTGATCCGTCTGATCGTCTGCCCCCTATCTCTAAATAAAACGGTGTATATTTTTGTGCCTTAAGGGGTTATACGAATGAAACTAGCGCCGCCAACCTGTTTGCACTGATTGTAGCGAAAATACGATATTTTTTAAGAAAGCAAAACATTACAGACTTAGATAGAGTAAATTGAATTTTCAAGATGCAATACAATATATAAAACACGCGACAAGTAACAATAATGTCAATTATCGCTAATAAGTGGCCGTTTTTAGCATAATTACATTGTTGTTACTTGTCGCGTGTCAGAAATATTGTATTGCATCTGAAAAAATCCAATTTACTTGGATCTTAGTCTGTAATGTTTTATTTTCTTCAAAAATATTTTCGCAACAATCAGTGTAAATAGGTTGGCGGCGCTAGTTTCATTCGTATAGCCCCTTAAAGGACGCGTTGAAGTCTTTTGGCTCAAGAAATGTCCGCCCTAAAAACCCCAGGATTGTAAGATGGAGGAAACAAACTGAACTGGAAGGGCATTCCCAGGACTTGATGGCTCGGGGCAGGAACGAGGAGCTAAACCTCTTGGTGCGCGCGCGCATTGTCTGGATGGTATGTGGTTGGCAACGCTGTTCAGCACGTGTTGTTCAGGATTGTATTTTAACAAATAATTATGGCAAAGCCATGCTTCGGCATGAATGGGCCGGCTCGACCGGGAGGTGATAGCACTGCCTCACAGAAAACCAGCGTGAAGCAGCTCCTGTGCTGTGTTTCCGCCGAGTGAGTGAGGGTTACCGTAGGATAAAAGGTTAGCAGCGCACTCGTTGCATGTGTTCATGGGCGGCGGCAATTGCTTACCAATCAGGTGATTCCGCCTGCTTGTCTGCTACCTATCACATAAAAAAAAACAATAAAAATTATCCACAACCAACTTACCTGTTCTCATCGTATGTGTGCGGGAGCGAGACAGTGATGTGCATGCTGTCCCGCTCGCACGCGACGGCGAGCTTGTCGAGTGGGCGCGAGCGCAGGCCATTCTGTCGTGTCCTCGGTGCTAGGGCTTCAGTTGTCGTTGGTGCTTCTGGAATAAAAAAAATTGCATTAAACTTTCTGTAATCTTTTGTGCAATACAGAGTTATCAATAATGTGTTATCAGAGGTTATCAAAACTGTGGGAGAGCCACGCTTCGGCATGAATGGGCCGGCTTGACCGGGAGTGATTACCACTGCCTCACAGAAAACGGCGTGAAGCAGCCCCTGTGCTGTGTTTCGCCGAGTGAGTGAGGGTACCGGAGGCCCCCCGGGGGGGAGGGGATAAAAGGTTGGCAGCGCACTTGTAACTCTACTGGTGTTGCAGGTGTCCATGAGCGGCGGCATTGCTTACCATCAGGTGACCCGACTGCTCATCTGCTACCTATCACATAAAAAAAAAAATTTAACGGCCTCAATGGCGCAGTGGCTAAGATGTTCGCCCGAGGCGCGAAGGTACCGGGTTCGATTCCCGGTCAAGTCAATTTAGGAAACTGAATGTTCTAAGTTTTCTTGGGTCTGGGTGTTGTGGGGTTGACGCCCAAGTTAATTATCGTCATCTGGTACTCATAGTACAGGGGTTGCCCTAGTTTGAGACCAGGTGATTGGTGGTTGTGATTTGTTTGGCGCATTTATTATTATTATTTATTATACAACATTCGATTCCCGGGTCGAGCCAAAGTATGTTTAGTTTTTCTCGAACATAACTCGGGTTTGTGATCACCAATCCGCATTAGGCCAAGTGTGGTGATTAAGCCTGATCCCATCATTAGTAGCGATGACTTGATTGATGGAGGCCTTTGCCCTGCAGTGGGACAGTATATAGGCGGATACTTTACTTTTAAATTAAGTGGGTGGCAAACGATGGTAAGCCACTACTACACATACATACATAGGTATAAGTAGGTACGTATTGCCGGCCGACCCTTTTAAAATAATAACTCATTATCATAATATTTAAATTAAGAACTCTTTTGAGTTCTTAATTTTGACAGGTTTTAAGTAAATCACGACTTTTTAACCGACTTCAAAGAGGAGGAGGTTCTCAATTCGACCCTTTTTTTGGTATGTATGTTACTCGATTTCTCCGCCAATTATGAATGGATTTTAAGATTATTTTTTGTTTGGTAGACCATCATTAAGCGGTGGTCCCATATAAATTTAATAATAAAAACTCTAATAATTGAAAAAAAAAAACAACGAAAAATATATTGTGGCTGTAGTCTTGAAGTTGGTTTATTTTTTAGAGCTCAATTACCTGTTAAAGCAAATCGAGCTGGCAACACTGTCCACACGAGTGGCAAACGAGCAAGACCAACAGACGGCGAGTGGTCACCGGTGACCGCGCGGTTAGCGACCCGCGCATCCTTACCCTAGGGGACAGGGGAGCACTAATTGTAGGGATATCGATAAAACACCTTAAACCCGTGATCGTCAAAACCGCGGCCCGCGGGACGTTAGTCGTGCGGCCCGCGGTAAAGTAGATTCCTTTAATTAATAGTGTTTGAGTTCATCTAAAAAATGAACACATAATATGCAACCTATTTTGTCGCGCGCTCTTGTTGCCTTTTTTCATATAAAAAAGTAAACCTTGACGCATGTCACTTGTCAAGAAAAATATGTTGTAGAGAATTTCATGTTTATTTTTGTAAATCTAAAATTAATAAATTCAGATATTAATGTTGAGGATATCTTTAATTTCGTAAATGATTAGATAAATAGTAACTACACAATATAATCTGTACTTCTCATATAATGCGGCCCGGACCTTAGTGCTCACATTGTTAGTGTGGCTCTTGAGCAGTAAAGTGTGACGACCGCTGCCATAAACCCATCGATATAATCGATTGCTAGGCTATCGCATTAGGTTAAGGCACCTGTCATGGTAGTTTAAGATGGTAAATAAATCTATACATATAATAAAAATGTAAAAAGCTGTGTCTGTACATTGAAGATATTTATCTCAAAATAACTTAGGCCGACTAAAAAACAGTAACAGAACATGAATCAATGATTTTTAAAATTTTTGCTGTCTGTTTGTCTGTTTGTCTGTTTGTCTGTTTGTTCGCGCTAATCTCGGAAACTACTGAACCAATTGGAATGAAACTTTTTTTATGTATAGCTGTAATATCAGGGCAACTTATAGGATATATTATATTTTGAAGACCAGGCTCCTTGATGTAGAACCACAACAGCCCAGCTAAACTATAAGAGGTAGGTCAATGGCACTTTAACAAAAGTTGTTCAGATGATGAGCATTTTATGATGCCATGAAAAAATCTAAGATCATGGAACATCTGGTTTGGAACTCTAAGAGCCCAGCTCCACTATAACAATATGGAATGAAATGGAATGGAAAATTGTCAAATGTGATGAGCATTTTGGATGAGATCCTATAAGGATGGATATTCCAAACTTAAACCCCTAATGGAGCGAAAAGGGGTTCCAAGTTTGTTCATCTTAAGCCAAGAGTCATAAAGTTCACGCAAACGAAGTTGCGGGCGGCCACTAGTAAATAAATAAATCTCTAGACTGCCTCGGTGGCGCAGTGGGTATTGTCTGTTTCAATTATGATGTCCCTTTGGACATTTCGTAGAACGTAACTCTGCACGTTACGTATACGTAATGCGCGAGATCTTAGAATCGAATCAAATATCTCTTTTTGTACTTGGCAGTAAATCGTCATTTGAAAAATATACAATTATAAGAAAATACCCTAGAATTAATTCACAAGCAAAATAAACATATTTTCTTTGACAGTAGTGCTCAAATAATCTAAATAATACAATATATTTTTGAGCGTAATGGTTACGTACTATGGTTTGTGTTTTTATTTTTAAACATATTGACGTACCTCAAGTATTCAGCATGTTCCAGAGATATAAATTCTATGTTTGCCGATTTAAAAAGAAAAATAAAAAATAAACATTCACCAGGCAATTTGTCTTTTACAGCTTTTTATTTTGATTAAATCTACCATGCTTTATTCGCGTCACCTATTATGAGGGTTTCGTAAAACGACAAAAATTATCTGTATGTATTTAAGCCTTTGACTGCCACATTACATTATTCCTCTACCCAAATGTTGTCTGGAAGAGATCGCTATTAGCGATAAGGCCGCTGATATTGTATTTGTAAATTACTATTAGCATTAAGGTCTGTAGGTAATGTGTTGTGCAATAAAGAGTATATCTATCTATCTATCTATCTATTACTAGACACAACAGAAAAAGTATTGTTTGCCGGTCACCAGTGACCCCCATGGCGTTCAAAGAGTTAAATGTTATCTACAAAGTCCTACACTGTCTCTTAGACTATACATCCTTTCTTCGAATCCGAACTTTGTATAGGAAACCCACCTGTATAGCATACAAATAAGGGTCGTTTTCGCATATCCGTGTTATACATAAAATATTTAAGTGAAGTTTTTATGGAAGTGCGGCACAAATTATAGGCACGAGCAGAACAGAACTTGGCCCTACACTGCTGACCGGTTCACTTAGGATTCTGAACTTGGGTTTGACGGAACTATGATCTTTTAAATGGTAAAGTATCAGCCTATAGCCCCACAGGGCAAAGGCCCATAGAAAAATTATAAGTCGTCGCTAATATTTTTTTTTTTATGTGATAGGTAGCAGACGAGCGGGTGGATCACCTGATGGTAAGCAATGCCGCCGCTCATGGACACCTGCAACACCAGTAGAGTTACAAGTGCGCTGCCAACCTTTTATCCCCTTCCCCCCCGGGTGGGCCTCCGGTACCCTCACTCACTCGGCGAAACACAGCACAGGGCAGCTTCACGCCACTGCATTTATGTCGAAAGACTTGGAACATACTAATTTACGGTAAATTTGGAACATCTAAAATATTTTTTTACAATATCTATCTATACTATTTATAAAGAGATAACTTCTATAGACAACGACAAGGCTTATAGGTAAACCGAAAACACGAAACGCTTGCGCGATGTAATTTAGCACAGCGCCATCTATTGTTTCATTTCTGAAATTACGGTCCCGAAGCGAAGTGAGGGCGGGCCACTAGTTGAAAATAAAACTAAATAGGTTTCCTCTCAGCATATTGTCAAGGTGCCTGGTGGACTTTGACGCTGGTCTTCCGAGGATGCCCGTAGATTCTACGGGAATAAATTAATAAGTAATAAGGATTAATTAATTAACATATACATATAACCGGGGCGCCCCACCGGGAAGCGCCCAGTGGGGCGCCCCAGATATTGCTGGATGGACCAGGTCAAGAAGGATCTTGGTCACCTTTAAAGGCCGGATTGGCAGGAGGTGACTGAGAACAGAGCGGAGTGGCAAATTGTCGTGTCAGAGGCCAAGATACACTTCGGGTCGCTGCCAGCGTAGTAGTGAGCTTACACGAATAAATACGGAACAGATGCGTTATCCATTAGACTAAGAAAGAAAGAAAAATCATTTATTTCCTGACACAAAGTACATATACAAGACAATTTGAAAGGCAAGAAAAATCTAGTGTCAGTGAAAAAGGCGTTCACTCAGCATGTGTCGTGTCGTCTACTGACGCCGCGACGCTGGTCTTCCGTTACATTATGATGACGATGTTGTTGATGATGATGATTACCTTTAGTCTGTGGCAGTTGCTTGCACCGGGCGGTGGCGACCAGCGTCGCCAGAAGAAGTGTTCTCCACATGATTCAGCCTGAAACAATAGACAATACCTATGAGTACAACTAGAAAAATTAACATTTATGGTTTAGATGAAAAAAAATATGATTTTCAGTTTTAAGGCCCGATTCGACCAATCTTCATCTATACTATTTATAAAGAGATAACTTCTATAGACAACGATGTGACAAGGCTTATAGGTAAACCGAAAACACGAAACGCTTGCGCGATGTAATTGGACACAGCGCCATCTATAGGTTCGTTACTGGATTACGGTCCCGAAGCGAAGTGAGGGCGGGCCACTAGTCTGAGGATAAATCTAATCTTATCTAGACGAAATCGTAATCTTCCATTGATAAATTAAATCTAGACGAAATCTGGTGCCACAGAATACCAGCGTCATTGCTAATTAAGCAGTGACATAATGCAACCATTTTGGTAGCATAAGTTTAATTTTAAGTATTTTTTTTTTATGTGATAGGTAGCAGACGAGCAGGCGGATCACCTGATGGTAAGCAATTGCCGCCGCCCATGAACACACGCAACAAGTGCGCTGCTAACCTTTTATCCCCTTCCCCCCGATGGGCCTCCGGTACCCTCACTCACTCGACGAAACACAGCACAGGAGCTGCTTCACGCCTTGTGCACGCTTGTGTTGTAATTTGCCCAAAATAAATATTTTCTATTCTATTCTATTTTCTATTCTAATCTTCCACTGATAAATTAATGCTGTTTGTTTCGCTAAATACTTCACACTTCCCATTCGACAACCATCTATAGAGCCAATAGCTTTAAGCTGTTGCAGCTTTAAGCTGTTATAACAACGTTACAAAACTTTCTGTTACATTGCCGGAGCAACGCCCAAGGGCCGGCGACTGGCCTTTCACTGATCGCAATCTACCACTGATGTATTAGTCGAAAGGATTCGGCACGTAGTCACTACCAATCATTGCAATGTTTTACGAAATAGTGTCTACGACTTACCCTGGTAAGAAAGTAAAGTAAAGTATATACAGGGTGGATCTGTGAACATTTACATCCCTTTGATCACGTGTTGAATGAGTTTGATGAATGTTGTTGTGTGATGATGAGTTAGATGATGTGTTGTTGAGAATGGTTGATAGAACACGTGGTTAAAGGGATGTTAATGTTCACAGATACAGGTATACTGCCCCACTGCAGGGAAATGTCTCCATCGCAGGAGGTAGGAAAAGGCCTCCATCATAGAAATGAAGGCATCGCTTTTATCATGGAATTCACTACGCTTGCCTAATGCGGATTGGTGATCACAAACTTATGTTCGAAAAATTCGAAACACACACTTTTACTCGATCCGGGACCCCAAGATCATGGACCGGTACTTAGCCAGTAAGAGCAAACGGGGCGACTTACCCTACGTATACCGACAAATGTGCCCGTGACATGTGGCGTAGCTAGCAAGGGGCTCGGGGCAGTGCCCTGGGGCCTTCAAGCCCTGGGGGCACTTGAATCCTGACCAGATTTCTCGATCGAACTGAACTTTTGTAATTTTTTCCGATTTTCACAATAAATAGGTATGACAGCAGTTGGTACCCCACATTGATCATGACAAGTGACAACCCAGTTATTTCAAAAACTCAGAAATCTAAAAGTTATGCCTGAAGTGGTTTCCCATGGGAAAAAAAGGCTTACCGACTAAAAAACGATGAGAGATGTGTCTAGATGACGTATTCAAACAAATTTAAATCCAAAAATAGTTAATTCCCTAAACTATTTTTGTTTTAAATTGGTTTGAATACGTCATCTAGACACATACATACACACTCCCATTGCGTTATCCAGTTTTAGTAGATCAATGGCACAATAACTTGATTATAGTAGACACAGCGACATTTTGCACATAGCCTTGATAAAACTAAAGTATTGTACGAATGGTACGGACAAGAGACTAACACCTTTCACGTGGGATAGCCACGCTTCGGCATGAATGGGCCGGCACGACCGGAGTGATACCACGGCCTCACAGAAGAGCGTGAAGCAGCGCCTGCACTGTGATTCCTCGAGTGAGAAAGGGTGGCAACAGTCATCATCATCATTGCAACCTACGCTCGTCCACTGCTGGACATAGGTCTCCCCTAATGCACGCCACCGCTCCCGATTTTTAGCCACTCTCATCCAGCCCACACCAGCCAGCCTTCGAATGTCATCATCCCATCTTGTCGCAGGGCGTCCAACACTACGCTTACCGAGTCGCGGTCTCCACTCAAGGACGGACAAACAACAGTAGGTAAAAAATTAACTTTAGATAATATGTATTACAGAATAATCTTGTATCTTAACGCGCCAAAATATCCTTGTCACATAATTTTTCTACACACGTAACCTTGTCAAAACGTCATTGTACCTAAATATCGAAAGTTGGACGTGAGGTAATATTGGCTATTGTTAAAATGTGTGATAACAAAGAGAACATTATGACATGAAATAAAATAAGCAAGATTTGTTCCCAAAAAGTATTATTACATAGGTCTATTTCGGAAATCAAGAAACGTGCGCCCAAAACGAGTTCAATTTGATTTTTTTATGTGATAGGTGGCAGACGACATATCACCTATAATATTGGTAAGCGATTGCCGCCGCCTATAGTCACCTGCAACACCGGTAGAGTCACAAGTGCGCTGCCAACTCCCCCTTTCCACCAAATTGGGTGTTTTTATGTCGAGAGTGAATAGGCTTCTTCTGGGAAAGCACGCTACATCTTAGACCCCATTGTCACTCTCCATCAGGTGAGATGAGGCCAAGTGCAAACCCATTTAATATAAAAAAAGAATCTCCCAGTAGGTCAAGTGTACTGATGATCAGTTTATCAATACCTTAACTCAACTGTGGGAGAGCCATGTTTCGGGATGAATGGGCCGGCTCGACCGGAGTGATACCACTGCCTCACAGAAAATCGGCGTGAAGCAGCTCCTTTGCTATGTTTCGCCGAGAGAGTGAGGGTACCGGAGGCCCATCGGGGGGGTAGGGGATAAAAGGTTAGCAGCGCACTTGTTGCATGTGTTTATGGGCGGCG
Source organism: Cnaphalocrocis medinalis (assembly GCA_014851415.1). NCBI lineage: Eukaryota > Metazoa > Arthropoda > Insecta > Lepidoptera > Crambidae > Cnaphalocrocis > Cnaphalocrocis medinalis. The sequence continues at coordinate 3,069,353 of CM026301.1, read as the reverse complement.
GCAATTGCTTACCATCAGGTGATCCGCCTGCTCGTCTGCTACCTATCACATAAAAAAAAATAGACAACGACAAGGCATGTATAAGCCTTGTCGTTGTCTATATATTTTTTTTTTCAGGTAAACCGAAAACACGAAACCCTTGCGCGATGTAATTATACACAGCGCCATCTATTGGTTCATTTCTGAATTACGGTCCCGAAGTGAAGTGAGGGCGGGCCACTAGTCCTACTACTATTATAAAGGCGAAAGTTTGTAAGTATGGATGTATGGATGTTTGTTACTCTTTCACGTAAAAACTACTGAATGGATTTGAATGAAACTTTACCACAATATAGCTTATACATCAGAATAACACATAGGCTACAATTTATAAAAATATATTGTGTGGATTGTCCAAAATATGACGGTAAGTGTCAATAATTAACTCCACGCGTACGAAGTCGCGGGCGGCCGCTAGTTTAATATAAAAGAATCTCCCAGTAGGTCAAGTGTACTGATGATCAGTTTATCAATACCTATTATAACAGTTATGAAATACCTTTCTAACTAAAGTGGGATATTTCCTGCGTTCGTGTCGCAACAGGTGTTAGTCTTAAGCTGTTGGACACACTAGGTTTATTATGTGAACGTAATGCAACGCCTGATCAAATACAGGGTGGCTGTAGTTTATGTATTTTGAAGATTTGTAAGTAAGATGTGAATGAACGCAGCGAATGATTAATCAAGAACGAATGTGAGTGAAGATGTACGAAGGAGATGATAGAACGAGTGAGATGAGGGTAGGAGTGAGAGAGAAAGGTAAGGCAACGGTGTGAGTGCGAGGGAGATGGAAAGAGACGCTGAGGTTTTGGGTTCCGAGAGCGATTCTCTCTTGTTCTCTGCTTCCACGATGGCGCTTAGGTTGAGTTTTATTTTATAATTTTACAGGGAATAAATGGAAGATTAAAATGCAAACCGGCCTCTCATTTATAATTTGGTAAACACGATTAAATTTCAACACTTCGGAAGTGTTTCTCAGGCAAACTAATAAGTTTAGAAAAATATGGTATTAGAAACCGAAATATCATTTTTTAAGGCCTACATATTCCAACACATGTGTGGATGAACAATGTCTATTTGAATTCTAGTTCTATATTCTGATTCATAATCATGTAAAGTAAAACTGACAGATGTCAATGTGTCATCCCATACATTATCACTCAATTTGACACATGCAAAATGTCAAAATGCATAGAAACTTGTCATTTTCATCTATCAGTTTACTTTACATGATTATGAATCTGAGTAATATGTATGAATAAGAATAAGAATAAGAATCTTTATTACAAGAAACATGGGATTGGGGAGTCCTCCATTTATAGTTATTATACTTAATTTCGGAAAAAAGGCTGTGCCATACGATCGCAAAGACATGACGATTCTATAAGGATTATGTTAATTGCCATTTGGTTACCGAACCTTGAAAATCCTAATTTTGTCCCAAAAATCACAAACCACGTACACCCTACTTAAAGATTCATGCTAGAATGGTTGCGGTGGCCACAGGTTGCCACAATAATCTATTTGGGTTGTTGGTTTTGTATGTTTTGTGTTGATTTTGTATAATTTGTGTCACAGCTGGAGCGACTGGGCAAATTACTACCGTTTAGGTATGTCGACATATCGGTTGTCATTATTGCCTTATGAGAACAGGTGTCTCTTGCGCAATTTTATGTAGGTCTTTTAAAAGTAGGTGTTTACGAGGGCCACACCGAAAAGATCGGGAATGGAATACTTCTAATTAACTTTGACTTAAAATCATTTTGGTATTTAAAATTAAGGGTTTTTTAAAACTTAATTCCATTTTTGAAAAAAGAATAAATCAAAAAAAAGTGTAGTAGCCAGCCATTTCAAATTTAGAAGTCAGTAAGAAAATGGAGCTTCCGCGGGAAAATTTCCGTACGATATTTTTTTATAACTTTCGTCGGGGTTTATCTCAAAAACTATGTCTTACCGAGCTTGTTTCTGTTTTTGAACTTGAAGCACCTAATAAAACGACTATATATCGCTGGTATTCTGAGTTTCATCGAGGACGTTTATCGCTTACCACAGCTCTTTCTAGTGGCCGACCAAAAACAGCGGTAACACAAGAAAACATCGATGCTGTACGCAAATTATTACAAGAAGATAGACATGTGACATACGAGCAGATACAGGCTTCCCTTGGCATTGGTATGACAGCCATTCAAATAATTTTGCATGAAGAACTAGGTGTCAGGAAGTTAGTTTCCCACCGGGTGCCTCATCATTTGACCGAAGAACAAAAGTTGGCCCGGGTTAATTGGTGTCGGTCTGCTCTGCAACGGTTTGATGGAGGGAGCTCAAATGTTGTATATAATATTGTCTTAAGTGATGAATCGTGGATCTATTCATTTGAGCCGGGAAAAAAACAACAATCGGCTGTATGGGTCTACGAAGGTGAAGCCAAGGCTACAAAAGTTTCGCGCTCTCGTAGCGTGTCGAAAAAATGGTTGCTTCGTTTGTGTCAAAAACCGGACACGTGGCTACGATTCCTTTACAGGAACGAAGAACGGTTACTGCTGATTGGTACACAACAGTTTGTTTGCCGGAAATCATAAGCAAACTTCGGAAACGTAATCCCAATCGTCGCTTCATACTTCACCACGATAATGCGAGCTCCAACACGGCTCGGCAAACGATCGCGTTTTTAAATGACAAAAACGTGGAGTTTATGGACCATACTCCATATAGCTCTGACATGAGCCCCAATGATTACCTCACGCTCCTAAGAACTATAGATTTGCTTTGTGGTCAACGGTTTCCAGGCCCAGAAGAGGCAGTCGAAGCCTACAAATCGGCCGTTTCGACTATGTCCACTTCAGACTGGAATAACTGCTTCAAAAATTGGTTCCAACTAATTCAAAAGTGCATCGACTGTCAATAAAAATACTTCAAAAACTAATGAAAATAAATTTTATTGTATAACCTTAGTAGTTTTTTCTATTCCCGATCATTTCGGTGTGGCCCTCGTATATAGTGTATCTGTGAACATTTACATCCAAACCACGTGTTCTATCAACTATTCTGGACAACATTTGTTTTCGAAATTCCATACAAAATGACCAATAAGTCACCTGTGTGCATCATCATCATCATTTCAGCCAATAGACATCCACAGCTGGACATAGGCCTCCCCCAAAGTTCTCCAAACAGATCGGTCCTGTGCCACCCGCATCCAATGGACTCCCGCGACCTTTACCAGATCGTCGGTCCACCTGGTGGGAGGCCTGCCACGGCTGCGACCTCCTGCACGTGGCCTCCACTCAAGGACCTTTCCATCCCAACGGCCGTCTGTTCCCCTCGCAATATGCCCTGCCCATTGCCATTTGAACCATTCTGTGTTCTGTGTGGAGAACTTTGCGGGAGGCCTAAGTCCAGCAGTAGACGCCTATTGGCTGAAATGATGATAAATCACGTGTTCTATCAACTATTTCGAACAACATTTATTCAACCACTTTTCGAAATTCATCGAAATTTTTTAGACGCCCCATACAAGATGACCAAGTTACTTGACAAACTTTGTATGGAAAGATGAAAATATTTTATGCGAATTTTCGAAAGTCTTAGAATGTTGCTCAGGATTGGTAGAACACGTAGTTTAAGAGACGTAAATGTCCACAGTTACATCCTATATAGACAACATTTAAATAGGTATATCCGGTAAGCAAAGAATCAGCCTATATACTGTCCCACTGCAGGCCTCCATCATAGAAAGAATTCATCGCTACTATGATGGGATTAGGCTTAATCACCACGCTTGCCTAATGCGGATTGGTGATCACAAACCCGAGCTTCGAAACGTTTTTTTTACTCGAACCAGGAGCCCTAAATCACGGCCCGGTACTTAAATCACTAGACCAACGCGACGGGGCAAACTCAAAAAAAAATAATTTATACGCAAACTTTAAATAACGCTTCCAAAAATCGTAAACATTAATTAAATCTTACATTACTGTTACTTCGAAAGTAGGTCAGAAGTATTATTAATATACTTATGTTTTATTAATTACTGTATGGTCTGTATGAAACGGGAAGTAGTCCGTTAAGTGATTATGGATAAGCGAAAGTGGATAATACATTAGAGGGGTGGTCTCTTGGGTACTTTACCGTTTAACGAAAGGGGAACAATAGAATGTATGATGTTAGTAAATAAGGAAGTAGCTCATAACTATTGGGTTGCGTAATTACCACGCATTGCATCCCAAATCAAATCAAATCATTTATTTGTAAGACACAGGTGATAAGATACAGATGTTAAAAGAAAAATTAGGAGTAACAATATTGCCCTTTGTAGGCGTACAAATGTATAGGCAGGTTAGGAGTTAATTATTACAAATTAATTTTAAATCTGTTTAAATTATTTCTATGTAACATAATTCAATTATTTTGATTATATTCGTACATGTCATATTCTGAATCAATATACTACATAGCAACCAAATTACTTAATGTCAGTTAAAAACTCCGTCAGGGTATAATAAGCCTTATCTATAAGAAGAGCTTTTAATTTTTTTCTAAATATATTAATGTCAGAGTCTTTTAGGTGTTTAGGCAATTTATTGTAGATTTTCGGGGCCATACAGAAAATACTATTATTTTTTATTACCCGACTACGGCAAAGCAAAAGGAGGGTTATGATTTTGACAGGCTATGTATGTATGTATGTATGTTCATCTGTTTCCACGTAACTTCTAAACTACTTATCAGAATTCGACAAATGACATATCATTATAAGCGTCTTAATTGTCCGCTGGTTATAAGCTATATGAAGTTTGACAAAATCTAATGTGGCGCCCTCTGGCGGCCAAAAAATACACAGTAAAAAAATAAAGTTATGATAAATATGCCGTGTTTGGTATCATTTGAAAGCGCTTGACTTGTACATTTTGAATATGTATATATATTACTAGCACTTGGACACCAAAATAGTAAAAATAAAAAAAAGTAAGGAAACTAAAACCCAACTACGACAAAAAATTACACTGAAAAGGTATAAAACAAGCCTTCGTTGTCAATTTACAATAATTCTATACAATACTATTCTGAAGTATGCAATATTCACTATGTAGAGATAAATTTTCTTGTTTGGAAAGGCGTAGTCACACGTTCATTATACCTACCTACCTACCGTAGCACTTTGACAACGTTAATTTTGCTAATAGTTCCAATCTTTGCCAATCGATGGCGCTTAATATCGATCACATTGCAAAGGCGTTTCGTCTTATCTGGTTGCATATAAACTTGTGGTTGTCTATGGATGTTATCTCTTTATAAATGTAGGTATGGATATAGATGTGTAAATGGTTTTTTTTAAATAAACGAGAGCAGGCCAAGTTATTATAAGATAGCATCGCGGATTCACGGAGTCATAGCTGCTTTGTAGTGCGTGACTGACACCACAGATTATAAATAATTCTACAATTAGCACGATAGCTATCGAGTTCAAGGAACAAGTGGGTGACGCTTAGGAACATAATAATCTACCACTCATCATCATCATTTGCCTGCCCTGTTCCCAGATTGCTTATGTTTTATTCTTCCATTCGTCCCGGTCGATAAACTACCACTATAGTCCATTTCACCTCAGGAGTTCAGTGACAGTTTAATTTTGACACTAATAGAAGTGTCCTAAAACAAAATAATTGCGATTGTTTATAGTAGGTAATCGATAATACTTCGTATGGAAATGGAAACGATTTTATTATACTGGCAGCAACGAAGTGAAACAGTGCATGCGCTTTTTTTCCGAGTGTGTGAGACAAAAATATACAATAAAATTATTTTTTATTGTCAAACATAAAATGCGTAGTTCAGGAACACGCTGAAGTGTCACAGGGCTCTTCTTAGCTGAAATGGACTATAGCTCGCTATATATTCCAACATATGCCACGAGTCTTTGCGTTCAGTAATGTGGAGCATGCCTATGGATTTTTGAAATCATTTGTCTATGGTCATTTAATTTCTTAAAACGGACTCCAAGCGAAACTATTTTGTGAACCCAGCTGTATACTCCCATATGTTAATCTTATTGTAACTTAATCTTGTACTAAGTATACTTAGTTCGCTTCGAGTTATCTAACAATTGGCAATCATCGTTAAAGCCAAGCAAAGGTCAGCTTTAGACGGAGAAAGTACGACATGCTTGCTCAACTAAGACAGCACGTTACAATATAGTACTTAGACTAATCTAATGGAGGCTACAAATCCGCTAGATGGCGTATTGTAGAACTGAGGTCCGGCTATACGGTGATTGGTTATTTTTGATGTGAGCTGTCTTAATGTCACTAAACAACCAATGATGTTGAAGTTAAATAGGTACATATCTTTAAATTTTCGCGTTGTATTATAATAATTTTACACATAATTATGTACTTAGTTTACTGCTTGACGTTTCGGCAGCGTTACGGCAGCCATGGTCACAAGAATGAATGTAGATAGGTGTAATTAATATGACTAGGTCGGTCCGAATATCTTGGTTAAAATAATCAATATATAGGTATTTTTTTTTATATAGGATGGGTTTGCACTTGACCTCATCTCACCTGATGGAGAGTGACAATGAGGTCTAAGATGTAGCGTGCTTTCCCAGTAGAAGCCGATTCACTCTCGACTTAAAGACACCCAAATTGTAGCTCTCTGGAAATACAGAAGCCGGCAAGTTGTTCCATTCCTTAGCAGTTCGTACCAAGAAAGAAGAAGTGAAACGCTTAGTACGAGCTGGTGGAACTTCCACAGTGTAAGGGTGGATTCCTTTCGTCTTCCGCATTGTCCGGTGGAAATATGTCAAATAAATGCGTTTTTTGATAGGTCAAACAAACGCGTTTTTTAGAAGTTACTTCTACAGTAAGAGCCTTGTTTTTACTTGAAGAGATAATATCTAGATGATATCATAGAGCAGGAAATAAAACATTAAACTTTATTAGTAAGAAACCGGTATGTTTGCATCTTGCTTATGAATATCTGAAGCTGAGCGAAGACGAGTTGTTAACGAATCATCATTACAATCTAGAGATAAAAAACAAATACTTAAGTTTTTGCTCGTAGTTTTTTTGTAGCTGCTTATTTGGTTAAATATATCCAGTGTTGCCAAGTTATTGTTCGTTAGTTATTTGTGTTCTATGTAAGCTTAACTATGGACATATTTGAGGAGGCGTCCATTTTTTTTTATTTGAATACCACACGACAAACAACGCGCAAGCGGCTGTCATTCCATCCTCATCATCTTAATGGTTGGCGATCCAGTACGTTTCTCGTGGAATTTTCTTCGGGCACTCTCACTTTTAATAATAATAATAAGTCGTTTATTTCGAGCAATCTTAACCCATATTAATACAATTCAAAAGTCACACATTATTAATAAGAATAAATAAATACAATTAATTAATATATCCAGTCACATTACATTACATTAAATGATATAAAATTCAAAAATTACAGTCATCAATAAATTTTACTTATCACAACTACTAGTTAGTGTCTTTTGTCGGCCACACTTAGTGCAAGAACTGATATAATTTCCGACCCTTTCATGCCGAAGGAGAAGTAGAATTGATATATAATTACTTAGGTAAGTACTATGGTCAGCTACTCGAAATGGATCTTTGATTCCGACCCGAGAATTCGCCACTCCGCTCTATTCTCAGCCACCTCTTGCCTTTGAAGGTGACCAAGATCTTTCTTGACTTCTTGAGTAGTAGTGATCATCATCATCCTCAGCCTGTTGTAGTCCACTGCTGGATCTAGGCCTCTCCAAATGCTCGCCACTTCGATCGATCTTCGGCTACTCGTATCCATCTCCAGCCAGCCCTCTTGCGCAAAACGTCACTCCATCTAGCCTGAGGCCGTCCTACACTACGTTTACCAAGACGCGGTCTCCACTCCAGAACTCGTTTACCCCAACGGTTGTCAGTTCTGCGGCAGATATGGCCAGCCCACTGCCACTTCGGCTTACTAATTCTTACTTATCAGGCCTGTCCCACTCCGCGTGTAGGTATCGAACTTGCAAGTACATGGCCACTGTAGGAACTCACGAGCGAGCGGCGTCACATGCGCGCAGTTGTTTGCGATAGAAAGAGAACGCACTTCTAGGTATGACTAATTGTAGGTGTTGAAAGCTGGGCGGTCGGAATTTCAACTTTATTTATGGTAGCCTGAGTCTTTATCTAAACTATTTATAAAGAGATAACTTCTATAGACAACGACAAGGCTTATAGGTAAACCGAAAACACGAAACGCTTGCGCGATGTAATTGTACACAGCGCCATCTATTGGTTCATTTCTGAATTACGTTCCCGAAGCGAAGTGAGGGCGGGTTACTAGTTTTCTATTAAACGGTATTTAGGAGTGGGCTTTCTGTACTTGTACTATTTAAGTATTATGACTGTGCTGATACTTAAAGTAGAAGTGATATTACGCGTAAATGAAGGCATAAGCTCTGTACATGGCAACATACGTCTGTGACGCGGAAGGGACGCGGTCTGCCGAGCGTGACAGCTAAACGCACCCGGTTCGATGTCTGGTCTGATTGCTGGTGTCGTGATTAAGGGTTTGTGCGTCACAGTTAGTCTAGCCACTCATTACTTGGGTACAGTTATTCTTTATCTATACTATTTATAAAGAGGTTAATTCTATAGACAACGACAAAGCTTGTAGGTAAACCGAAAAAGCAAAACACGTCATGTGCGATGTAATCGACACCCAGCGCCATCTATTGGTTGCATGGAAAACTAATGTCCCGAAACGAAGTGAGGGCGGGCCACTAGTTTGTTTGATAAAGTGCCACTAAAGACAGTGCCACACTATCGAGAAATGCCATTAATTAATCGCGAAAATTGACATTCACCATAGGAGTAGACACAACTTAAGGGGCTATATCGACGAAATATTGTATTGCGTCTTGAAAAAATCAATTTACTTGCAACTATATTTGTGATGTTTTTCTTTCTCAAAAATAAATAACATATCGTCGCCACAATCAGTGTAAAGGCGGCGCTAGTTTCGTAGATATAGCCCCTTAAATTTGCGAGAAATGATGCGATATGGAGCGGCCACATTACGCGCTCTGTTGACGTCCATCTTGCTTGAATTAAAGTAAATTCATGGGGGGTCAGTTGAATTTAAAATATCTATTTTAACTACTAAGTAACCTAATGAATGACAGCGCGGTTGGAATCACGTCTGACGCTTTCAGCTTTTAGTTTGGAATTATAATACCTAGACCTGACTAGATATTAAGGGGCTCACGAATGAAACTAGCGCCGCCAACCTATTTACACTGATTGTGCCGAAAAAACGATATTTTTTAAGAAAGCAAAACATTACAGACTTAGATCTAAGTAAATTGGATTTTTCAAGATGCAATACAATATTTCTAACACGCGACAATTAACTATAATGTCAAAGTGACCGTTTTAGCAGTACCTAATTAACATTATTCTTACTTCTCGCGTGTTTTATTTATTGTATTGCATCTTGAAAAATTCAATTTACTTTTATCTAAGTCTGTAATGTTTTGCTTTCTTAAAAAATATCGTATTTTTGCTACAATCAGTGTAAATAGGTTGGCGGCGCTAGTTTCATTCGTATAGCCTTAAGTATATAATAAAGGGAGACATATAAAACAGTAAGTAAATGGAAGAATTCGTTCACTTTTATGGGAAAGTCATATTCGCCTTCTTATTAGCCAGCGTTTAGCCGACTTGTGCTAAAAGGTGAGTAATGGACAGGAAAGTGTGTCGATGAGTTGCACCCAGATGTGATGTAAGGAATAAGATATGCGTGTTTGTCAACGTGTAGCAATAGTGTAGACGTATTTGTAAAGAAAATAGGTTTCCTGTGTTTTTTTTAAATACTTTTTTTTTATATTAGATGGGTTTGCACTTGACCTCATCTCACCTGATGAAGAGTGACAATGAGGTCTAAGACGCTACATCTTAGACCTCATTGTCACTCTTCATCAGGTGAGATGAGGTCAAGCATTTTATGATGCTATAAAAAAATCCAAGATCATGGAACAGCTGGTGTGGAACTCCAAGAGCCCAGCTGCACTATAACAAATATGGAATGAAATGGAATGGAAAATTGTCAAATGTGCTGAGCATTTTTGGATGAGATCCTATACTTAAACCCCTAATGGAGCGAAAAGGGGGTTCCAAGTTTGTTCATGGGACTACGTGATTCCTTGGCCCAATCTACTCCAACTTTTGCATACACATTCTTTGACAGAATTGATGGATAAAATTTAAGATTCAAACTTTAATAGAATACTTACATCCCCTAATGGATTAAAATTATTTAGGGTGTTACTTTCATTAGAAGTTGATATATATTTTTTTTAAATATTAAATGGGTTTGCACTTGACCTCATCTCAGCTGATGGAGAGTGACAATGAGGTCTAAGATGTAGCGTGCTTTCCCAGAAGAAGCCTATTCACTCTCGACTTAAAGACACCCAAATTGTAGCTCTCTGGAAATACAGAAGCCGGCAAGTTGTTCCATAAGTATATCTCATAACTTTTAAAGTAAATACAGCCTATTTCTTGTCCCACTGCAGGGCAAAGGCCTCCATCATAGAAATCAAGTCATCGCTACTATGATGGGATTAGGCTTTATCACCACGCTTGCCTAATGCGGATTGGTGATTACAAACCCGAGCTATGTTCGCATATAAGTATTACTTATATTTTTTGTTGGACCCGGGAATCGAACTTAGGATGCCCCAGATAACGGCCCGGTTCTATGTGATAGGTGGCAGACGATCAGACGGATCGCCTGATGGTAAGCCGCCGCCCATAAACACCTGCAACACCATTAGAGTCACACAGTGTGCTGCCGACCTTTTAAAAAGATAAAATATAACAGCAAATCATCATCAGTAAGTACAGTCAGCAACAGTTGCACAAGTACAAACAACAGCACATCAGGTTATGTTATTAGTAAATAGCGAACGGGACCGGCCGCAGCCGCTACTCGGTAAGCGGTACGATCGGACACGAAAGTGTTCGACTAAGTTTATTTGTTAGCATGCGTTTGCGCATTAAGTTAGCACTTGTCTCATATTACGCCTAAATTCGTAGGTTTTATTTAGTGTTGGTTAGCTATAAACTATCGAGAACAAAAGAAATACAAATTTCCGTGTGTATCTGTGAACATTTACATCCATTATTATTTATTACTAGTGGCTCCCGGCGAACTTCGTTCCACCTACTTTTTGTTTAATTTCTCACCTTTTAGACCTTCCCTGGACTACGACAAACATTTTAAAACTAAAATCAGCTCAATCGGCCCAGCCGTTCTCGAGTTTTAGCCAGACTAACGAACGGCGATTCATTTTTATTTATATAGATAGATAGTGGCTCCCGGCGAACTTCGTTCCACCTACTTTTTGTTTAATTTCTCACCTTTTAGACCTTCCCTGGACTACGACAAACATTTTAAAACTAAAATCAGCTCAATCGGCCCAGCCGTTCTCGAGTTTTAGCCAGACTAAACGAACGGCGATTAATTTTTATTTATATAGATTATAATTATCTAGTATTATTAATAAAAACGAAGATTCTAGTACCCTCTAAAATATTCGGGTTGTACCTAAATAGCAATTAACAAAATAATAGTAAGGTAATGTCCCTATATATTACTTTACTAGTTACATAAATATGCAATTTCTTACATAATAAACATATATTTTCGTTCGATTTTGTGTGATTTTAATTATTTTAAATAAGCTAGGGGTAAACTCCTATGAATGAATGAATGATTATACTTTTTATGCGCACTCAAAACAGGGATATGAAACTTAAAAACTAGTTATTACAGGAGTAATGACAACAAATTCCATGCTTGTTCACAGCACAGGAAAGTGACATTGAAAAGGTTAGTCGTTTGTCTTGTGACAACGAAATGCGCTGCGTATTTTTTTTTTTCGCAAATAAAATATCAAAACAGTGCTAATTTATTCGTTTGCCGCCATCTTTGTTTTGATGAGCACCAACGCTGCTGTGGAAAAAAAAAGAACTAAATTACAATCACTTGACTGATTTTACGTACTAGTCTAAGATCCGTAGAACATCGACCTTCACCGAGCTGATAATCGAATGAAATATCCTTTATGACAAATTTTATATACTAGAAAATATATTAAAAATAGGTTTGCTAAAAAAATCCTGGACAGACTATTTTTAATTAATTTTTTAAAAATAATATTTAACTAAATTTAATATTTAATAAAATTTTCATTCTTACTTAAAGTATAAAACGTATAGAATGTGCCGCCAATTTTTTTATTATCATTTCAAGTGAAGGTAAACTGCCATCGACATACCTGTTTATACCTGACAACCGAGTTCTCTGTCCAGGTAAATAATAGACAACCCAATGGCGGCACATTCTATACGTTTTTATACTTTAAGTAAGAATGAAAATTTTCTTATTATCTTAATGTTGCAAAATTTAGTTACATATTTTATTTTTAAAAAAATTAATTAAAAATAGTCTGTCCAGGATTTTTTTAGCAAACCTATTTTTAATATATTTTCTAGTATATAAAATTTGTCATAAAGGATATTTCATTCGATTATCAGCTCGGTGAAGGTCGATGTTCTACGGATCTTCTACTATACGCTATGTTCACAGAGCTATGTTTTAATCCGCCAATTTGTTGGACGTTGAGTGGGGCTTGTTCATTCAACGTCGCTATTCAATAGTAGTCAAATGACTGCGACACATAGGTACATTGCAAGGGTCTCAATAAAAATAATACCTATTTGTATTGAAATTAACTATAATAGTGTCTTATTCTTCATATCCGCACCACGCCTGCTTCGAGAAAGGTTAGTTGGCTACTTGTTATCGAGTGTACGCCCGGCTTGGTTGCACAAGGTTGCGTTACGTCACCGGTCGTTTTGGGCCGAGACTTTTATCCGTTCGCCTTTCGATATTTGTCTCAAGTGTGGAGAGTATATCCTTGATACCTTTGTGGAAAATTTACACACAGTGCAAAGTTTCATTAAAATCCATTCGGATGTTTTTGCGTGAAAGAGGAGCAAACATCCTTCCATACATCCACAAACTTTCACGCTTAAAATAATAATTGTAATCATAATCATAAAGTCCTATATACTGTCCCACTGCAGGGCAAAGGCCTCCATCATAGAAATCAAGTTATCGCTACTATGATGGGGTTAGGCTTAATCACCACGCTTGCCTAATGCGGATTGGTGATCACAAACCCGAGCTATGTTCGAAAAATTCGTAACATACTTTTGCTCGACCCGGGAATCGAACCCGGGACCCCGAGATCACGGTCCGGTACTTAAACCACTAGACCAAAGGGGCGTTAATCACAATCATAAAAATGTTTATTGTTTAATTTGGTGAACAATTAGGTCTTAAAAATATAAATAACAAAATAATAAAATAATATTAGTGGGAAGTGGGATTATACGAAACATTATAGTTATAGTTACTGGTATGTATATCATTCATATTCACAAATGAAATACTCTGCCACCTGCCACGAGTGTTTGCGTTTAGAATAGAATAGAATAGAATAATCTTTATTGCTATATCTCGGCATCGTTGGCTAAGGTGTTCGCCCAAAGAGCGAAAGGTCCCGGGTTCGATTCCCGGTCAAGTAAATTTAGGAAACTACATTTTATAAGTTTTCTTGTGTCTGGGTGTTCTGGGTCATCCCAGTTAATTGTCGTCTTCTGGTACTTATAATACAGGGCTTGCCCTAGTTTGAGACCAGGTTGATTGGTGTGATTGTCTGGCGCATTTATTTAGTAATACATTTCTTTATAGGCAAAATTTAAAGGCAATTTACATAGATTTAGTGACTTATGCACTAGGCTCGCAGGCCTGTGTCGCAGAAGTCGATGAGTGACCTAAATACCTATTTCAATTGCATCGGGTTTTTCATAATGCTCCAGTTCTTTTAATGCCAAAACTAATACATAACAAGTTAAAATTAAAAGTATCTTAACTTTATGAACAACAATGGACAAAAGTAAATTTATTTATTTCTATCTGTGTACAAATACTTAATGATGGTAATCTTAAAAGTATCAACAGTTTAGTATAACACTAGGTGTAACGAAGGCATTGTCACGTGCGCGCGCGCAACTCCCGAGCCGTCCGACTGGGCGAGTAACGGCGCGTGGGGGCATCGCCTTTTTATGGGATCCAGGCGAGAAATGTCGGTAGGGCTGTCCTATGCATGGTTCGTGGATATGGTTTCGTAATGAATATATCGAGAAGACAATAAGACAGTAAAAACGTAAAAGTAAATAAAAAAAAACAGCGGGAAACAAACATTACAAGTTGTCGAATTAATACTATGGGAGAGCCACGCTTCGGCATGAATGGACCGGCTCGAAGTGATACCACGGCCTCACAGAAGACCGGCGTGAATCAGCGCCTGTGCCGTGTTTCGTCGAGTGAATAAGGGCACCAGAAGCCCAATTAGGGGAAAAGGGTTGGAAAAGGTTGGCTAGCGCACTTACGACTCTACTGGTATAGCAGGTTTCTATGGGCGGCGACTATCGCTTACCATCAGGTGATCCGTCTGCTTGTCTTCCACCTATCACATAAAAAAAATGCTGAAAAAGGTCAGACGTGTTTTGAGCTACTGATTCGGCTCGGATTAATGCCCCACTTTCTTCGTACATGCACCATTTTAGATCTTACGACAGATGATAGTTCTTAAAAAACGTTCTAAGGTCTTTTAAGCAACTAAAATTGTTACTTAGAAGTTAGGAGAGCAAAGGAGCATTTAAGTAGGTGGGAGGGATGTGAAGTAAGGTTCTTCAACCCGTCCTCATGTCTCCTCTCCACTCTGGCGATGAGGGAGCGTCGCTGGGGTTTAGTCGGTATGCCTCCGGTCCCACCCGGAGGAGAGCCCGACATAACCCGCCTGCCCCCCGGCAGGAGGGTATGCAGAAGGAGTCGCAAGACCACGTTGGCCCACTTCGGGTCAGCGGCATTCCCCAGCGTCAACAAAAAAAAGGTATTTACGTTAAAAACTAAGTATTCACAGCCCTGAGTAAGTCACTGAGTTTTGGTTGTTGGTTTTTGTTTACAAATAAGGAATTTTGAATACGAAATCGACAATAGCGAGACAACGTGTATGACCCTTAGCTGTGGGATGTTATGGGGGAAACAGGGGTTATTTGATATATTAATTTGGATTTGCTTAAGAAGCAAAGATGCAAAGATGATGCATTCCAAAAGGTTTAATTTAGCTTCAATCTCTTAATACAATTCAATTCAATTTCAATTTCTTAATACGAACTGCTAAGGAAAGGAACAACTTGCCGGCTTCTGTATTAGAAGAGAGCTACAATTTGGGTGTCTTTAAGTCGAGAGTGAATAGGCGTTTTCTGGGAAAGCACGCTACATCTTAGACCTCATTGTCACTCTCCATCAGGTGAGATGAGGCCAAGTGCAAACCCATTTAATATAAAAAAATCTTTGGTTTAGTGGTTTTTAGTTTACTTATAATGATTTATTTTTATGCAGTGGAGTCACAGAGCATACAGAGACAAAGCTTGTAAAGAGCGCCCAAAATTGTCACCTATTGTTGTAGAGTCGTGGAAAGCAAATTGAGACAAGTCCATTTTTAGATAGCTTGATGCAGTTACTAAACAAAATGACATTATGTGGTGGAAAGGTCAGCAGTGACACTTATTTATACTATTTTGAAAATATAGAATTATTGATAACGTTTCACTGGTTCACAACATCGAATTACGAGAGTAAGGCGGGTAGCACACTGCCAGAGTCGAGGCGGAGTCGAGGCTAGTGTTGCGGCCGGGAAACATTCCGAATCATTCGCTTGGAAAACTTCCGAATAGATCTGAATTATTCCGAATTAATCGGAATAATTCGATTAAGGAAAAATCGGGATTATCATAACAAAAGCGCGTGTCTGCTACTCTCGCGAGCCTTCATGAACGATGAATCATCAATCAATTCATGAATGATGAAGAGGGTCAACCCATGACCATCCCAGCCATACCCCCGCCTACATGGCGAGTCAGGCAGGCTGTTCTTTCCTTGCGGCTTGGATGAGAGAGAAAAAAAAATACTCAACTGTGGGAGAGCCATTTTCGGGATGAATGGGCCGGCTCGACCGGAGTGATACCACTGCCTCACAGAAAATCGCGGCGTGAAGCAAGCTCCTTTGCTATGTTTCGCCGAGAGAGTGAGGGCGGAGGCCCATCGGGGGGGTAGGGGATAAAAGGTTAGCAGCGCACTTGTTGCATGGTTTATGGGCGCGGCGGCAATTGCTTACCATCAGGTGATCCGCTGCTCGTCTGCTACCTATCACATAAAAAAAATAGACAACAAGGCATGTATAAGCCTTGTCGTTGTCTATATATTTTTTTTTTTCAGGTAAACCGAAACACGAAACCCTTGCGCGATGTAATTATACACAGCGCCATCTATTGGTTCATTTCTGAATTACGGTCCCGAAGTGAAGTGAGGGCGGGCCACTAGTCCTACTACTATTATAAAGGCGAAAGTTTGTAAGTATGGATGTATGGATGTTGTTACTCTTCACGTAAAAACTACTGAATGGATTTGAATGAAACTTTACCACAATATAGCTTTACATCAGAATAACACATAGGCTACAATTTATAAAAATATTGTGTGGATTGTCCAAAATATGCGGTAAGTGTCAATAATTAACTCCACGCGTACGAAGTCGCGGGCGGCCCTAGTTTAATATAAAAGAATCTCCCAGTAGGTCAAGTGTACTGATGATCAGTTTTCAATACCTATTATAACAGTTTATGAATACCTTTCTAACTAAAGTGGGATATTTCCTGCGTTCGTGTCGCAACAGGTTAGTCTTAAGTGTTGGACACACTAGGTTTATTATGTGAACGTAATGCAACGCCTGATCAAATACAGGGTGGCTGTAGTTATGTATTTGAGATTTGTAAGTAAGATGTGAATGACGCGCGAATGATTAATCAAGAACGAATGTGAGTGAAGATGTACGAAGGAGATGATGAACGAGTGAGATGAGGGTAGGAGTGAGAGAAAGGTAAGGCAACGGTGGAGGCGAGGGAGATGGAAAGAGACGCTGAGGTTTTGGGTTCCGAGAGCGATTCTCTCTTTTCTCTTCTCTGCTTCCACGATGGCGCTTAGGTTGAGTTTATTTTATAATTTTACAGGGAATAAATGGAAGATTAAAATGCAAACCGGCCTCTCATTTATAATTTGGTAAACACGATTAAATTTCAACACTTCGGAAGTGGTTTCTCAGGCAAACTAATAAGTTTAGAAAATAATGGTATTAGAAACCGAAATATCATTTTTTAAGGCCTACATATTCCAACACATGTGTGGATGAACAATGTCTATTTGAATTCTAGTTCTATATTCTGATCATATCATGTAAAGTAAAGACAGATGTCAATGTGTCATCCCATATACATTATCACTCAATTTGACACATGCAAAATGGTCAAAAGCAGAAAACTTGTCATTTTCATCTATCAGTTTACTTTACATGATTATGAATCTGAGTATATGTATGAATAAGAATAAGAATAGAATCTTTATTACAAGAAACATGGATTGGGGAGTCCTCCATTTAAGTTATTATACTAATTTCGGAAAAAAGGCTGTGCCATACATCGCAAAGACATGACGATTCTATAAGGATTATGTTAATTGCCATTTGGTTACCGAACCTTGAAATCCTAATTTTGTCCCAAAAATCACAAACCACGTACACCCTACTTAAAGATCATGCTAGAATGGTTGCGGTGGCCACAGGTTGCCACAATAATCTATTTGGGTGTTGGTTTTGTATGTTTTGTGTGATTTTGTATAATTTGTGTCACAGCTGGAGCGACTGGGCAAATTACTACCGTTTAGGTATGTCGACATATCGGTTGTCATATTGCCTTATGAGAACAGGTGTCCTTGCGCAATTTATGTAGGTCTTTAAAAGTAGTGTTTACGAGGGCCACACCGAAAAGATCGGGAATGGAATACTTCTAATTAACTTTGACTTAAAATCATTTTGGTATTTAAAATTAAGGGTTTTTTAAAACTTAATTCCATTTTTGAAAAAAGAATAAATCAAAAAAAAGTGTAGTAGCCAGCCATTTCAAATTTAGAAGTCAGTAAGAAAATGGAGCTTCCGCGGGAAAATTTCCGTACGATATTTTTTTATAACTTTCGTCGGGGTTTATCTCAAAAACTATGTCTTACCGAGCTTGTTTCTGTTTTTGAACTTGAAGCACCTAATAAAACGACTATATATCGCTGGTATTCTGAGTTTCATCGAGGACGTTTATCGCTTACCACAGCTCTTTCTAGTGGCCGACCAAAAAGCGGTAACACAAGAAAACATCGATGCTGTACGCAAATTATTACAAGAAGATAGACATGTGACATACGAGCAGATACAGGCTTCCCTTGGCATTGGTATGACAGCCATTCAAATAATTTTGCATGAAGAACTAGGTGTCAGGAAGTTAGTTTCCCACCGGGTGCCTCATCATTTGACCGAAGAACAAAAGTTGGCCCGGGTTAATTGGTGTCGGTCTGCTCTGCAACGGTTTGATGGAGGGAGCTCAAATGTTGTATATAATATTGTCTCAAGTGATGAATCGTGGATCTATTCATTTGAGCCGGGAAAAAAACAACAATCGGCTGTATGGGTCTACGAAGGTGAAGCCAAGCCTACAAAAGTTTCGCGCTCTCGTAGCGTGTCGAAAAAATGGTTGCTTCGTTTGTGTCAAAAACCGGACACGTGGCTACGATTCCTTTACAGGAACGAAGAACGGTTACTGCTGATTGGTACACAACAGTTTGTTTGCCGGAAGCCATAAGCAAACTTCGGAAACGTAATCCCAATCGTCGCTTCATACTTCACCACGATAATGCGAGCTCCAACACGGCTCGGCAAACGATCGCGTTTTTAAATGACAAAAACGTGGAGTTTATGGACCATACTCCATATAGCCCTGACATGAGCCCCAATGATTACCTCACGCTCCTAAGAACTATAGATTTGCTTTGTGGTCAACGGTTTCCAGACCCAGAAGAGGCAGTCGAAGCCTACAAATCGGCCGTTTCGACTATGTCCACTTCAGACTGGAATAACTGCTTCAAAAATTGGTTCCAACTAATTCAAAAGTGCATCGACTGTCAATAAATACTTCAAAAAAATAATGAAAATAAATTTTATTGTATAACCTTAGTAGTTTTTTCTATTCCCGATCATTTCGGTTGGCCCTCGTATAGTGTATCTGTGAACATTTACATCCAACCACGTGTTCTATCAACTATTCTGGACAACATTTGTTTTCGAAATTCCATACAAAATGACCATAAGTCACCTGTGTGCATCATCATCATCATTTCAGCCAATGAGACTCCACAGCTGGACATAGGCCTCCCCAAAGTTTCCCAAACAGATCGGATCCTGTGCCACCCGCATCCATGGACTCCCGCGACCTTTACCAGATCGTCGGTCCACCTGGGGAGGCCTGCCACGGCTGCGACCTCCTGCACGTGGCCTCCACTCAACCTTTCCATCCCAACGGCCGTCTGTTCCCCTCGCAATATGCCTGCCCATTGCCATTTGAACCATTCTGTGTTCTGTGTGGAGAACTTTGCGAGGCCTAAGTCCGCAGTAGACGCCTATTGGCTGAAATGATGATAAATCACGTGTTCTATCAACTATTCGAACAACATTTATTCAACCACTTTTCGAAATTCATCGAAATTTTTTAGACGCCCCATCAAGATGACCAAGTTACTTGACAAACTTTGTAGGAAAGATGAAAATATTTTATGCGAATTTCGAAAGTCTTAGAATGTTGCTCGGATTGGTAGAACACGTAGTTAAGAGACGTAAATGTCCACAGTTACATCCTATATAGACAACATTTAAATGGTATATCCGGTAGCAAAGAATCAGCCTATATACTGTCCCACTGCAGGCCTCCTCATAGAAAGAATTCATCGCTACTATGATGGGATTAGGCTTAATCACCACGCTGCCTAATGCGGATTGGTGATCACAAACCCGAGCTTCGAAACGTTTTTTTACTCGAACCAGGAGCCCTAAATCACGGCCCGGTACTTAAATCACTAGACCAACGCGACGGGGCAAACTCAAAAAAAATAATTTACGCAAACTTTAAATAACGCTTCCAAAAATCGTAAACAGTAATTAAATCTTACATTACTGTTACTTCGAAAGTTAGGTCAGAAGTATTTAATATACTTAGTGTTTTTATTAATTACTGTAGGTCTGTATGAAAGGGAAGTAGTCCGTTAAGTGATTATGGTAAGCGAAAGTGGATAATACATTAGAGGGGTGGTCTCTTGGGTACTTTACCGTTTAACGAAAGGGTAACAATAGAATGTATGATGTTAGTAAATAGAAAGTTATAGCTCATAACTATTGGGTTGCGTAATTACCACGCATTGTGCATCCCAAATCAAATCAAATCATTTATTTAAGACACAGGTGATAAGATCAGATGTTAAAAGAAAATTAGGAGTAACAATATTGCCCTTGTAGGGTACAAATGTTATAGGCAGGTTAGGAGTTAATTATTACAAATTATTTTAAATCTGTTTAAATTATTTCTATGTAACATAATTCAATTATTTTGATTATATCGTACATGTCATATTCTGAACAATATACTACATAGCAACCAAATTACTTAATGTCAGTTAAAAACTCCGTCAGGGTATAATAAGCCTTATCTATAAGAAGAGCTTTTAATTTTTTTCTAAATATTAATGGTCAGAGTCTTTTAGGTGTTTAGGCAATTTATTGTAGATTTTCGGGGCCAACAGAAAAATACTATTATTTTTTATTACCGACTACGGCAAAGCAAAAGGAGGGTTATGATTTTGACAGGCATGTATGATGTATGTATGTTCATCTGTTTCCCCAAAGACCAAGAAAAAAGGCCATGTCTGCCAATGTCTGCAAACAAAATATTTTCACGATAGGAGATTAAAACTCTTTGTCTTCGCACTAGATATGATTGCACTGGCGACTACACAAAAAAAACTACAATGTTCTTTTCTGTGTAAGAACTTTTTTGTTTAATTTTGAAATGTTGAAAAAAGATTAACAAATTCAAATTTCAATTTATTATTTTTTATTACTTGCAAATGGCTTTTAATCTGTACCATCTGGTAAAACCTGCCAGGATATTTGGTAAGAAATAGGGGGTGAAAAAAGTCTTTTGCTACATAGTAAGAGTAGCACCACGTAGCAA